>OX579637.1:10273156-10502065 GCA_951230915.1 Antitrichia curtipendula | reverse complement strand
CGGCCCCGCCTTTCGTTGGGGGAAGTTACCTTACTCCTATGCGTATGATTGTACTTGCGACGAAACGCGGATGGTACCCATGCTATGGTTCCTTGCGGTCTAGTCCCACATAAGGTTAGGGAGTCTATCCGAGCAATTGTTTTCAACCATCGTCTCCTCAAACGCACCCTCCTAGGCGCACAACACTAAGTAAACCAAGCCAACTAACATTACACACTAATGGTGGATAAGGACTGAGGCCCTTTATAAGAGAGCCTAACAAGCAAAAAAAACACAAAAAAAATAGATTAAAAATAGATTTTTCAAATTTCTTTCTATAGATTTTTTAATAGATTTTTTGTCGCTGTGCCCTTGAGCATGGAATAAAGCGGTGAAAGGCGAAGCATGCAATTACATAGTATGCGCGTATAAAAGCTCATCAAGTTATGCAATTATTGCGGGCTTTATGTATAGAAGTGCAGGGCGTAGCTAGCTGGAAAGTCGGGAGGGCGTAGCTGGACCCGCAGCCTGCGCATCCCCGGGATCTTCTGGAAAAAGAGTAAACATTTATGTTCTAATTTTTAGCTCCATTTTATTCTAATCTCAGTGGTCTCATTCTGTGTCCTTTATTAGGAAGCATCATTCTTTTTGTTATCCTCGATCCCAGAATACGACTGATACGAAGTATTGATTAGAGCTAAAAAAACCCAAATGAATTGCGTTTAACCATAAGATTTATTCATATGAGGCCTAACTTAGACATAATCTATAGTATGCTACGTTTTTTTAATTTGTCTTCAAATAAAGGTAAGGTAGTTGTTTAGATATACTCCGAACAATGGCATAGTAAAAAGCTAAATCATGTCTCAATATATTCAGCGCACTTAACAGTCATTTGTGCTAACCGCGGAACTCCTAGGAAAAGAACACAAAAAAATATTTGGCTGCGCTTCGCGCCTTTGGCCATAAAGATAAAAGTTGCAGTAAAGGGGTTTGGATTGAATAGAAAAGATAAATGCATCAAGGGCAATGCAGTAACTTAGAAAAGAAAACGAGCCGTCATGCCACCACCTCTAGTTTTATTTGCTGTTCCGCCCCGCGCTTTTTGGCGGTTGCAGCACGCAGCAATTTCTTTAATAAAATAGAAAATTTGTTTGCTTTTCAATTCTTCGACCACTAAAATGTAAAGTAGGACTTAAGTCGTCTGCTCTGGCATACGTCAAAAAAATCTATATTTTTGTATTTACCTTTTCTTCTTTTCGCTCTATATTTATTATTGGCTTTACGAAGGACTTTAGTCCCGGAAAACCTTAGTTTTCCGGGGGTTTACCTGCTTCCTTTGCTTCGTGCAAAAGAAAAGCGGAGATTGGGAAGGCATGACAGAGAAAAGGAGAAGCGTACAAAAAAAAGTATATATACCTTTTTTTTTGAGCTTCTTAATGGCTTCAGAGAGCTAAAGCCTTCAAATATCTCTGATTTTTTTGACAGTATTTTCAAAATCTATAGCATTTTGTCGGAACACACCCTGTCTTTTGACTCGAGTAGTTTTATGCATAGTAAGTACTATAGCCCCAATCATAGCTACTAATAAAATAAGACTAGAAACCAAAAACAGAACAAAATAGGTGGTATAAAGTAAATTGCCTAATGTTTCCAAATTAGTCCAACTTAGCTTATAGTTCTATTGGACATGTAGGTTATCTTTTTATCGGTTTCTCATGTGGAACCATAGAAGGGATTCAATCGCTACTAATTGGTGATTTTATTTACGTATTAATGACCATCAATGTATTCGCCATAGTTTTAGCATTACGCCAAAACCGTTTCAAATATATAGCAGATTTAGGTGCTTTAGCCAAAACTAATCCTATTTTAGCTATTACTCCGTCTATTACCATGTTTTCATACGTAGGAATACCCCCGTTAGCCGGATTTTGTAGCAAATTTTATTTGTTTTTTGCTGCTTTAGGCTGTGGGGCTTACTTACTAGCCTTAATAGGAGTTGTTACTAGTGTTATCAGTTGTTTCTATTATATACGCTTTGTGAAAATAATGATATAGGAAATTTCAAGGAAATAATGCTCAGTACATGGAAAGGGGCACCTATCGCGTGATCTTTCCATTGCTAGTCAACATTGCTCTCCATGGGATGGAGACGGCTTTAACAGAGTGGTCACTGAGAGCATATCCCAAAGGACCAACTCCGATACTGGTTAGATATGCCAACGACTTCGTTGTACTTCACCAATCCGAAGAGATCATAGAACAAGCTCAGGCATTCTTGAGGGAATGGTTAAAGTGCATGGGACTAGAATTGCACTTAGAGAAAATCCAAGTAGTCGACACTGGATCCGGGATCCAATTTCTAGGGTTTTTAATCAATCATATCTGGAAATGGGGCAAAGTTAGAACTTTAATAACTCCGTCTCATGAGTCTTGCTGGAGATTTCTTGAAGATATGCAACGGGCCATTCAATTGTCAAAAGGAAAAGCAGCCTACCAACTTATCATAACCCTAGTACCCTGAATAGTAGGATGGGGCAACTACTTCAAATACTCTAAATGCAACAATCTATTTTGGAGATTAGACCATGATATCTTTCAAAGGATCCGAGCATGGGTATACCAACGGCATCCGACATGGGGTCGTGATAGAATCAAACAGAAGTACTTCCCCGAAAAGACAAGCTGGCTCTTCAACAAGAAAGTATACCAAGATAACTGGATTTTGTACGACTCTTGCACAACGGCCTTCGGGGTGAAAAGAGAATATTACCTGGTCAAACTGAGTTGGATAGCTAGCCACAAGCACATGTTGGCAACACAAGATAAGAGCCTGATAAAATGAAAAGCCGCGTGAAAAAAGAGCGCAACAGCAAAAAAATCTAGATTTTTTTTTTGCTCTTGACTTCTCCGTTCTACTGCGCACCTTTAACGGATCTACTATCTACTGAAATCTAAAGGTTCCAAATGCGGTAACCAAAAAGCTAAAGGGCTCTTTTTTTATTACATCGCCCAAACATGTTAGAAAACCATGAGAGCCTAAAAGTAGAGCACATCAACGTGAAATCTTTGTTTGTTCGTAGAGAACTTATGAACAAGCACTGCCATATTGGAGACAAGCAAGAAGACATAAAAATTCTGAGAGGAGCCGTATGAGGCGGAAGCCTCACGTACGGTTTTGAAGCCAAGCCGTTCCAGCAATGGAACGGCTTAGGAACCCATATGATGATTGGTTTAGGTACCAATTTTTGGGCTAATTCTCTTTTCATACTACTAGTATTTTACTTATGTTAAGTCATGGAATGGTTTCTTCAGCCCTTTTTTTATGTGTTGGTGTCTTATATGACCGACATAAGACTCGACATGTTAAATATTATGGAGGTTTAGTCAGCACCATGCCCATGTTCTCTACGATCTTCTTATTCTCTACCTTAGCCAATATGAGTTTACCTGGTACTAGCAGCTTTATCGGAGAATTTCTTATTTTAGTAGGAGCTTTCCAGAGAAATAGCTTAGTGGCCACATTAACGGCACTTGGAATGATTTTAGGTGCAGCTTATTCTCTTTGGCCATATAATCGTGTAATTTTTGGGAATTTCAAACCCAAATTCCTCCAAAAATTCTCCGATTTAAATAGAAGAGAAGTTCTAATATTTTTCCCTTTTATTGTTGGAGTTATTGGGATGGGTGTCTACCCCAAAGTTTTCTTAGAGTGTATGCATACTTCCGTAAGTAACTTAGTGCAATATGGAAAATTTGATTGAAAAACATAAAAAAGAGGTTTGAAGAAATGTTTGAACATGATTTTTTGGCGCTTTTCCCAGAGATCTTTCTTATAAACGCAACCATCATTTTGCTGATTTATGGATTTGTATTTAGTACCTCTAAAAAATATGATTAGAGGAGCCATATGATGGGAGACTATCACGTACGGTTCTATAGGAGGGGAATGGCTCTAAACCTTGGGCCTAAGTAAGGTTCAAATGGAGCAAAAAAAAAAGATTTTTTTCGCCTACCGACCCAATTCATCTTTGTTTATGCCATTAACTATCAGTCTAGTATTGCTTCTAGTTCATTTCGTTACTTTAAATGGAGGACACTTAGTACCAAATGCTTGGCAATCCTCTGTTGAAATTATTTATGATTTTGTGCTTAACTTGGTAAATGAACAAATAAGCGGTCCTTCTTCGATAAAACAACGCTTTTTTCCTCTAATTTTTGTCACTTTTACTTTCTTATTATTTAGTAATCTTATTGGTATGATACCTTATAGTTTTACAGTAACAAGTCATTTTATAATTACCCTGGGTCTTTCATTATCTCTTTTTATTGGAATCACTATAGTTGGATTCCAAACACATGGGCTTCATTTTTTTAGTCTTTTATTGCCGCAAGGAATACCCTTGCCGTTAGCACCCTTCCTAGTACTTCTCGAGTTAATCTCTTATCGTTTTCGCGCATTAAGTCTAGGAATACGTTTATTCGCCAATATGATGGCTGGTCATAGTTTAGTAAAGATTCTAAGCAGGTTTG
Source organism: Antitrichia curtipendula (assembly GCA_951230915.1). Lineage (NCBI taxonomy): Eukaryota > Viridiplantae > Streptophyta > Bryopsida > Hypnales > Leucodontaceae > Antitrichia > Antitrichia curtipendula. The sequence continues at coordinate 10,497,550 of OX579637.1, read as the reverse complement.
CTTGGACTATGCTATCTATGGGGGGGTATTATGTATATAGAGCATCTTGCTCCTTTTTTAATAGTATTCGCATTAACTGGTTTGGAATTAGGTTTTGCTATATTACAAGCTTATGTTTTTACTATTTTAATTTGTATTTACTTAAATGATGCTATAAACCTTCATTAAAAGACTGGTGTAGGGAGCATCAAAACAGTTGCTACATCACTTTTTTACTTTCTAAGCGCGTCATCGTCAACCATAATAAAAAAAGTTGGATTTGCTTTTGATGACGTAGAATAATGCACACCGATGGTCGAAGACCTCTGAACGCGCGGGATGCAAAAAGCTACAAAAAATAAAATATTCTATATATATATATATTTTGCTGCGCCCTGCGGCCTCTTGTAGAGTTCCCCGTTGGCGGAAACGAATGTCCCAGGACCCCGGGGACTAATTCCTACCGAAACAAAGAGGCCGCAGATACTCCTCCCCCCCCCCCCGCAGCTTGACAAAAGTTCTCTTTGGTCGCCATAGATTTTTGCTGCGCCCACTTTCTCGCAACTCTTCTTTGATGCGGCAAACTTATCTTGAGCTGAGACACTTAATGTCTAATTCTAAGAAGGGACAAATAGTTTCATTATGATAAAAGCCATGAGATCCTTCCAAATGAGTAGCCAAGCGCATAACGAAGCTTGGCCTTTTTTTTCTCTTCCCAATCCCCAAATGGGACGAGGCAAAAGGAGGCGAAGCGCAGAAAAGTTTCTAAATAATGTGCTTCGCCTCTCTCATCGCCTGATCCCCTTCTTTTCCTACCTCAAATAGTTTACCACCATCTATAATGCAAAAAACTACGATTGGCTTGAGCCAGTTTATGAAGATCATCCCTTTTTTTATGTGCAATCCCCATCTTTCGGGAAGCATCCAATATCTCATCAGCTAAACATTGATCTAAGCTCATGCTTTTTTTGTTAATACGTCGTTTGGCTGCCGCTTCGAGCATCCAACAAATGGCTAAGGTTTCTTGACAATTTGCTGCTATAATAGATGGTACTAATTGAGTAGTACCAGAAATTCTTACCTTTTTCACTTCACAAACAGGCTTGACATTTTCTATGGCATTAACCAAAAGTCTCAATATATCGCCATGCTGAGCTAGACAATGAAAAGTTTTATAAACAATAGTACAAGATCTTGTTTTTCTACCATTAATCATGCAAATATGGACCAATTTTTTTATTAATTGTTTTTGTTTACCATGCAAGCCCCGGATATAGCCCAAATTGTCTGAGCTATTGTATATGCTTGCTCCACGACCTTTAGGTCTTGATAGCACATGCCCTGGAAGGGCATAGCATAAATATCTACTATGCAATAGACAACGCGCAAAAAAGCTTTCTAGAAAAAAAAATAGATTTTTTCCGCTAAATGGCCAATTTTCCTTTTTTTTGATCCCTGCCTTCGATGAATCAGACACAAAGCTGAAATTTGATGATTTGACAAATAAATTCATATAGAATCTTTGGGATTTTTTGTACCATATTAAGATCTGCCTCGACGTCGACTCGGTATTCCCTGCAAATCTTTAATTCCTCGAATACAATGGTATTTTACACCTGGCAAATCTTTTGCTCTACCCCCTCTAACCATAACCACAGAATGCTCTTGCAAATTATAGCCTTCGGTGAGAATGTAAGCAATTATTTCATTTTGATTGGTTAAACGTACTTTGGCTATCTTGCGTAAAGCTGAATTAGGTTTCTTTGGTGTTCTCGTCAAAACACGCAGGCATACTCCTTGCTTTTGAGGACATTGAGTTAAAGCTTGAATACGTTGTGTGCGCCGTCTTGACTCTCTACCATGACAAATCAATTGATTTATTGTAGGCATATTTCACTTACTTGGTTTTTCTTAGAAAGTTGCATAAAATTTTTATTTTTTATTTCTCATGCTCTATTCGTTCTGGAAATGGGGCCATTGGCTGCTATATCCTGCGCCCTTTCATCACTATGCCTCCACGATTTTCGTTTATCATGAGGGCACGGGGAAAAATAATAGAGGAGAACGGTGAAAAACTGGAATAAAGAGCGAAGACACTGAAAAAAAAGTCTTTTTTCCATTTTTTGTGTCCTTTTCTATTCCGAACAAAAAATTCCTACGTGCACTAGAAAGCTCATTTCGCTTGGCTCTCGAAGCATATGTAAGTAAGGCTATCTCTTACGGGATTCGAACCCATGTTCTCGCCATGAAAAGACGATGTCCTATACCCCTAGACGAAAGGGACAAAATTATTTCAAAGAAAAATAGTCAGCCACAGCTGCGTTGCAATAAAAAGAAAAAAAAAGTGGCACAATTTGCGGCTTGTGGCCCGTTTATGTGCCACTTTTTTTCTCATTTACCTACGATAGTCCATGACGCTTTCAACTAAAAAAAAAACTCTGTACCTAGTCAACATTACACCAAGAGCGACCTTTAATAACGTCTACATTTTTGCTTTTTGGATGGAGCCAATAAATTGGGAGAAATGAGAAAACAAAATATATATATATATATATTTTTTTGGCAGTAAAACCTAAACGCGAGCTAATCAAATCAATCAACAAAGTATTCTTTTTTGAACTTGATTACTAATGTGTTATAATGCATCCAGATCCCTTAACTGCGGTCAAAATGTTGACTAATTTGACCACGGTGCTATAATAAAACTTTCTCGGGTCACAGAAGGCATAAACGCCTTGAAATAATGCAATAGGGTAATACTATTCTAATTTCAAAGTATACCATCGTTTAAGTGAATAGGGGAAAAAAAACATATCTCTTTTTTTTTTCAATTCTTAAAATATTTTTTCATATATATATATATGTTTTTTCTTTGTAGTAATGCAGCCTACATGACATGTAGTGCTTAAGAATAATAAATTTGTGCTTGTAGCTCAATCGGATAGAGCACCAACTACGGATTTGGGGGTTGAGAGTTCGAATCTTTCCAAGCATGGGCCTATCCATCAAATTCTACTAAAAGAATACATCTGATAAGTGTAAAGGCCTTCTTACTTTCTTCTTATTGTTTCGTTTTGTCAGAGCTGGCGGAAATAGCTTAATGGTAGAGTATAGCCTTGCCAAGGCTGAGGTTGAGGGTTCAAGTCCCTTTTTCCGCTTGGGTCTTTTTCCACCCAGTTTTCTCCCCCAAAAATCTATTCTTTTTTCTTGCCTAAGGTACCTGGAGGGAATATCCTTTGGAGACCAAGGCTTTAGCTAAAATGTTTGGGTGACAGATCCTTCCATAATGTACCCTGAGAAATACACCGGGCAATTAATGTTAAGCATACGACGATGCCCTTTGGAGTGAAAGCCTCGGAGAAAATTTTATTTATTTATCAGGCATACAACTTACAAACATAGACTTAGTGCCATTTGATGGCTAATTAAGAATAGAGGAGAAGGGTATAAAAAGAAAAGACTGATCAAAAATAAAGTAATTGCTAGTAGTAAGGATTTTTCACGATCCATTGGTTTATATAGAATCCATTTTTTAGGTGTATCAAATAACCATGATACTTTTTTCTGTTTTTTCAAGCATTGCTTTAGTCTCTAGTGTTATGGTAATACATGCTAAAAATCCAGTCCATTCTGTTTTATTTTTCATCTTAGTTTTTTTCAACACTTCGGGTTTACTTGTTTTGTTAGGTCTCGACTTCTTTGCTATGATCTTTTTAGTGGTTTATGTAGGAGCTATTGCCGTTCTATTTTTATTTGTAGTTATGATGTTGAATATTAAAATAGCAAAAATTCACGAGAATGTATTGCGTTATTTACCTGTAAGTGGTATTATTGGAGTTATTTTTTTGTTGGAAATTTTCTTCATTGTAGATAATGATTATATAGGATATTTTAATAGGGTTTACTTCCAATTCTTGCTCCGGGGATATTTGAGTAACACTCAATTTAACGAATAATAGTAAGGCCGAAGGCCCGCCAGTATCTAGGATTTCAAATCAAAACCTCGGCTAGTTTGAATTAGTTCCTATTTTTTTTTTTGGCAGTTGAGAGAGTTTCTAAGAAAATTATTGGCTATTCGACTCTTGGAGCATTATTTGAATTGGTGTTCCACAAAATAAAAGCTAGACATTTGATATGTTACCTGTATTTTAATGGTGTGAAAAATCAAATGTTATAGAATTCCATTTTGAAAGCGGCTTGAACCAAATCGTACAAGTTGGAAATACCCTCAAGTATTTGAATGACCACAAATATTAAATTCATGTGGAATTGCAATCCACACGCACGTGGATCCCAAAAAATATAGAATAAGGTCGAACCTGTATTTTAATGGTGTGAAAAATCAAATGTTATAGAATTCCATTTTGAAAGCGGCTTAAACCAAATCGTACAAGTTGGAAATACCCTTCAAGTATTTGAATGACCACAAATATTAAATTCATGTGGAATTGCAATCCACACGCACGTGGATTCCAAAAAATATAGAATAAGGTCGAACCTGTATTTTAATGGTGTGAAAAATCAAATGTCGTAGAATTCCATTTTGAAAGCGATTTGAACCAAATCGTACAAGTTGGAAATACCCTCAAGTATTTGAATGACCACAAATATTAAATTCATGTGTAATTACAATCCACAGGCACGTGGATTCCAAAAAATATAGAATAAGGTCGAACCTGTACTTTAATGGTGTCAAAAATCAAATGTCATAGAATTTCATATTGAAAGAGACTTCACACAAATCGTAGAAATTGCAAATAGTTACCCTGAAGTACTTAAATGCCTACAAGTACTAATTTGATGTGTAATTGCAATCCTACCGCACGTCAATTCAAAAAAATCTAGAATAAGTCCAATATGTACTTTAATGGTGTCAAAGATCAAATGTCATAGAATTTCATATTGAAAGAGACTTCACACAAATCGTACAAGTTGCAAATAGTTACCCACAAGTACTTAAATGCTCACAAATATTAGTTTGATGTGTAATTGCAATCCACTCGCACGTGAATGAAACAAAATTATAATAAAACCAGACCTGTACTTTAATGGTGTCAAAGATCAAATGTTATAGAATTTTCTGTGCAATATTTAGTGACATTCAAATTGGAGCAGCTTTGGATTAATTTCGTAATGTCATGCATTAATATTTATATGGGCACTGAACGCCTAAGCCAGTTAAACTATATTGGAAAGAATTCGATATTAGAATTGGAATTATTTTAGAAATTACTGAAGTTTGATGTTCACGTTAATTTTTTTTTAGGGCTGTGCTTTGAAGACGAATGGCATTGAATTTGAGAATGAGATGATTTTTTCTCAAGATTTTAACAAATTGATATGGAGCCATTCCTTTAGTCAGAGATTGAAATGTTTATTGGGACCTTGGTTTGGGGAATGTTACTTTATAGCTAATTAGGTCTTTTAAACATAGTTGCACTCGAGTCAACAAAATTATGACCTTCCTATCTTTTGCACATTTTTTTGAGAAGTACCCGGAGTATCGTATTTAAAAATAATAGTAGTCGCCTTTTTTTTTTTGAAGCAGACATTGAATCCTATAATCGAACTCATGAACCCTACATTCTAAAACAAGTATCCTAATCATCCACTAAATTGGAGATTCCCTTTAGTTGAGTCATAAAGAATATGAAATAAAATAAAGTAAAAAAATAGCTAGCATGCGTAAAAAAACATTCTAAATTTGGATGAACTTCTGAAAATCTTTTGGACACAATCCAAATAAATAGATTCAAAGTTTTAAGGTAAGACTCAGGATCCAAAGTGGTGCAAGCTTTCAAATGGTGCCCTACCTTTATTGTACAGTGTCCGTACATGTTTCTTTTTCGTAGTTTTCATAAATGTACAAATAGTGTACATTTTACAGGGTCGATTTTAGAGCCCGATGCCTGTTCAACTTTAAAATTATATAATTAATTCCACAAAGCTCAAAGAAATGTGAAACGACTTGGGTTGGATGCCAAATCCACTTCTCTTTCAAGTAATGTTTACTGAAAAATAATTCATGAAGTTTTACCTTCCCAAATTCAATTCCAGCCCTTAGGTGGGCGGTTTACGGACCTGCTATCTTAGTCATATACGGAATGTCAACGCTCTCATTAAAAGCGGCTACGGAAAGTGGATCCCATGTTCCATCATGCCGAGTGCGCATAATCTTTGGAAAAGGCGCTCTCAAAATAGTGGTTGGAGAAGCCTCCCCGGGGACGCGACTCTTTTTCTTTTTTTGCAACGGAATATAATTGAAAGCCGTCCATGTTTTGGAAAAGCACTGACTGCACGGGAAATCAGAGTCCGTTTGAATTTCGGAATGTGGCGCGCTATTCTTCCCGCGTCTTCTTCCCATCTTCTTCCCTCTACCTTGCAGGCTTAGCTCGGGACGCGCACAGCGATGGAGGCATTTTCCAGTCATTCTCGTACTTGCTGTCGTTCCTTCTCCGCCTGACCTGATCAGAGCAGAGACGCTTAGATTTTGAGACTTACGTCCGTATTTGCTGTTTCTAGCGCTTGCATGGGATTTGTGCACTGCTGAGCAGTTATCATTGTGAAGAATGGCCTGTAAAAAAATCCCATATCTCTTATATAGTTGTGTAGTGTACGTTTTGCGATGCTGTTTGTGTATTCGCGGTTCTAAGGAATTCCTGGAAATGATATGACAGATGCACGTTGTATTGAATTTGTCTGCATTGAGGTAATCTGACATTGCAGATGACATTATACACTCGCGGCACTGTCAATATCATTCATGTGGTGTACCGACTTTTACGCCGTAAATTCCGGATAAAGGTTGCAAACTCCACATTAGCCTTGAGTCAAAGGTAATGTAGGTCTAGCCATGAACCACCACCCTGTATCCTCGAGTCGAGGGTACGGTGAGGTTGTACATTGTAGTCTCTGAAATATATAGTTTGTTAGATTTACCTTCGGTATGAAGGTAATAAATGATGTTGTGAATAAGCTGTATATTCAATTCACCATATTCTTGAATAATAATCATGACACTGGAGATCAAGATCCTTGATAATCAGTTTATGTTCCTCTGCTCATTTTACTTCGACTCGAGGCTAATTTCAAGACTCTTCTTCTATTTCTTCGGACACGGACGCTTCGGATAGTTTTTGACATGGTAATATTTTGGTTTAGTAATTATTTGTTTGGAGATTTATGACATGATAATTTACCTTCGGCTCGAAGTAAACGTTATATGTTAATGATTTTGAATGACCTCCACTATGATGTTGTTCTGTGAATTATATTCATTCGGTATTCTAGTGTCCTTCTGTTGTAATGGGGAATTTACCTTCGATACGAAGGTAAATCGGTGATGGCTTATTACTATAGTACTGATTATGTCGTCCGATTCCATATCAAGTTTGTGAATCCTGATGTGTGGGCTAGAGGTGGTTGTACTTATTAATGTGGTGGCCATGCTGGATGTGAGGATTGATGAGTGAAATGCGACTAAATTATGGATGTGTAGGAGCATTATAGATGTCCATTAATATTTTGTACATAGTCATTGTTTGCCTCAGAATGAAAATTGATGTGAGTGCTATCTTATTATGTTCGGTGTGTCCACCACTATTTCTTCAAGTGATTCAAATATTGTCTATGGAGATGTTGTTTTCACCCTTGGTACCTCAGCTATGAACAAGTACATTTTCTTGGTTGTCCGTTCCAGTCGCTATCAGGTACCTTTGTGCCGAAGGTAAATACCATGAAGTCGTCATTATACCTTGGCTTCCCATGACTTGTGCTTGTTTTTGTAATTGTAGGATGGACATCCATGGTCCCGACAATTTTGCTATCCCTATTCCAATTTTGGCCCCGGATGTCGCTGACTGTGATGGCATCCCTCGTTTGTCTTGGAACACAAAAGCTGTTACTTTGCGTAACGAAGCTGGAGATGACGTCGCGAAGGGAATCTGTCGTAGCGTTGATGCCAATCTCGTCATCGACATTGACGGGAAGCCCCTTGGTGACGATCGAGTCGCTGTTCAAATTGCAGAATCTCTATGTGAGATGGAGGTTCCATCAGGTTGGATGTGGTCGATGCATTCTTGGCACATTGCGCGAGTATTTTTAAACGGTGTTAGCCTCTATGATCATCAACAAACAGATTTGTACAACACTGCTGTGAATGCTTTGAACCGTCGTGCACGTGTGGGAGTGTGCTCTTATGAGAGTTCTCGAGAGAGGAGGGAGCTTGATCTACCTCCTAAAAAAGAAACCCTTCTCACTACCCAATCGATTATTGGAGTGTCCATTGTGTCTTGTTGCTATAAGAACTGCTTACAGCATTTTTCCTGTAGCGAAATTCAGGCGATTTGTTCTGAATTGCATGTAACTGGAAGAGTATATGTCTGCAAGCGATGCCTTCTTGAAGCGCATAGGCAAAAGTACAAAGACCAGACAGGAAAGGAATGGATAACATTGAAGAGTATTGATGTTTGCCTCCTTGTCTGGTGGAACATCCACGGGATATCAAAAGCGACCTTCTACAGGTTCAAGCGCATGGCCAATGATGGGAAGGTAGCAGAGTCGCATGGGAATTTGGGGTCTAATAAGCCACGCACACAGATTGTGCAAGCCACCGCCACACTTCGGGCCTTGGTTGTAGGGCAAGCAGACAAAATGCCGCACAAAACAAGAACATTAGCTTCAGGAGAGAAAGTGCCCGCAATGGTTTTGTCCTCTGCGTTTTGTTGGAGTGACCAACTACCAAAAATCAATGAAGCCAATGCCAAGTTCAATTTGCCGCCAATTTCTTCTAGTGGGTTGAGTGGCATTCGACGTGCTTCTTTTCCTGAATATTCTGCAAAGGCTCGTGGGGACACTTTTGCAAGGTGTGGTCTATGCGATACTTACAAGCAGTTGAGGAATGCTTGCACTCTGTTGTCTACAGCACAGGGCAAGTGGGACAGAATTTTGAACACCCATCTTTGTAGACAAAAGACCCATAGAGTATTGTACTATTCAAATCGATATGTGTCGGAAGAGTTCCCTGAAAAAATGTTGTGCATCATCCACTCGAAGACTGCTTCTCCGCACTTCTCTCACAAGACCAAGGCAATGGATTCATACATGAAATTGCCAGTTGCTGTCACCGGCATGATTGTTCATGGTCATGGCGACATTCGATATGCGCACTATGGGCTGGAGATTTTTCCTACAGACTCAAAGCATACCGTTGGATCTATTGCAAGGTTGTTGTGTGATCTTGAAGGAGTTCCGAAGAATTCATCCCGCATTCTGTTTTCTACGGAGGACAACCAATCTCCTTTATCCCAGGCGGTATTGGAAGGCTCAAATATATGTTTAGACTCCCTTCTTCCTCCTCCACAGGAACCAATAGCTCATTGTCCTTTGCCGCCTATATTGACTTTACAGCTAGACAATGCATCCGGGGACAACAAGAACCGATGGGTTTTTGCTTTTTGTTTTTTACTTGTGTTCAAAGGCATTTTTCGTGAGATATACATCAACTTCCTCATTGTTGGGCATACTCATGAAGATATCGACGCTCTCTTTGGTCAATGGAGCACAATGTTGAAGATGAAAGACTACGAAACACTTCCTAGGCTTATGAAATCCTTCATGGATTGTGAAAGTCATCCCGTCATTCCTCACTTCATCGAGGAAGTTCCTAATTTTAAGCTATTTGTGCAGGGGTACTTGGGTACAGGTGGAGACTTCTTGGAAGGTCATTCTGCGCCCCAACAGTTCAAATTTTACATGGATTCAAGTGGATGGCCTTTGATGGAGTACAAGAATTTGTGTACGGACAAGGACTGGTTGCCAGAGCACGGTAGAGGGATTCGGTTGTGGTCTGAGATAGAAGACGGTCGTTCCAAAGTGCCAAGTGGAAGTCCAACACCTTTGGCTCCACAACAAATGCGGGCAGTAGGTGAAATCAAAAAGGATTTGGATGGTTTTATTTCACACTGGAGCAGAATGGCAAATAACGAAGAGTCTGGAGAGTTCATGCTTCTAAATGGTTCCATAAAAGAGTATTGGAAGGGTGTGAGGGCGGCTTTAGATGAACCTCTAGTGGTTCGTGAGACGTTGAAAGATGGATTTTGGCCGGCTTCTAGGATCACCGAAGAACCAGAGGACCGAATGCGAGAAGATGGTACAGTGCGAGAAGAATTTGCTCAGGACAAACCTTTTGTTGGGCATAGGCACGACCGTCCGAGACCTTCATTTCGTATTGATAAGGATTTGTTTGCGGGATATTTTGTCATTGTGCGACCCGCTGATGATGACCCAAAGCCCTTCTGGCTTGCTAGAGCACTTACAAATCCGAATCCGAATCCGGGACATATGCATTTGATCCAAATTCAGTACTGGACACCTACATCAGGTTGTTTCATTGACTTGGATACGTATGCTGGGTGGGACACAAAAGCAGGGAATGTGTGATGTATGGATCGTATAATCCCTCCTTGTTGGTCAAACACGGACTATATCATGACGGCATTCAAGCCACGTGGAAAGAAAGTGGTCGACGATGTTCCTCAAGTGATTTCGAGAGTTACTACTCTGAAGGCACAAATGAACATCATCAAATCATCAGTGGCGATCTTTATGCCGAATTGCAATAACGATGACGTCTTGGATGAAGAGGAAGAGTAGTTTGTAGTTGTATTAGAAGAGTATTATTTTTAGATCTTTGATTCTATATGCTTTTGCATTTAGGTATTTTGAGTTGTTTGCAGTTGTATGTTGTATTGTTTTTATCATAATGTAGCGATGATGTAACATACTTGATTTCTATTAATAGTATTTGTTCACCTTCTCTTTGCATTTTCATGTAGAGCATTTACATATGTTTCCCTACTTTTATCTTGTAAAAGTTTTGTGATGGAAAGTGTCATATTACAATCATTTAGAGTAAGGATTTGGCACAAGCCAGTTTTAGTTTAATGAAATGCTTCACTTCATAACTTTTTAGTCTCTTTTATTTCTATATCTATTACGAAATAAAAATAAATAGAATGTTTGTTGAGGGATGTAGTTTTTTTTTTTAGAACTATGGAAATGTATTAAATCACAATTTATTTTATGTGAGTATCAATTTATTGAAGAGTCTCATTTTAATGAACACTAATTGTACTCTAAATATAGAATGTATTAAAATGAGACCCGAACTTGTCTCATTTTAATGAACACTATAAGAAACCGCATTTTTTCCTATGTTTTCCTTTAACGCGTGATGTTTTTTGTGACGTCAACGCGTTTTTTTTTACGTCCACTTGTTTTCAAAAAACACGAGAAAAAATGCGCGTTTTTGCGTGACGTTCATTGTGACACAGTTACAAAAAACAACATCCAGATGAATGTCAATTCCGATGCGTTGCTCAAAATTATGTCTAAAATAACATTAGGTCTGTTTTTTGTGACGTCAAAAAAAACAAAGATTGCCATGTCAGCAAACAAATTTTTTGGCTATGGATGAATTAGTGAAATTAATATGGTCAATGCTAAAATGTTGACCAAATTTAAAAAAATTTAAGAAAAAGGCAACCACGTGGCAAATTTTGAAAAAAAAGAAGTGGATGGATGTGCACAATGGATGAAGAAAAGGAGTTTTTTATACTAATGGGGTGGTAGGAGGATTGACAAACTATATGGGATAAGTAAAAAAGAAGTGTCATCATTGCAGAATGTCAAAAACAACGTCAACATGACATCAACAACAACATCCTTGCAAAATGTCAAAAACAACGTTAGGAAAATGTCAAATACAACGTCAGTATGTCAAAAACAACATCCAAAGTCAAGTTCCTTGTTCAAATTATCCCATATCTTTTGTCACACCTTAGACAACCATGGATTTAAGTATAAATAAATCTTCTCCACCCTTCATTTTCACATTCAATGAAGTAATTCATTCATTCGGCCATCTTAAAGTAAATGGGTAAGTTTTTTTTCTCTTATTGAATTCAATAATTTTGTTTGTTCATTTTAATTTTAAATAATTTTAATTAATTATTGTCAATTCACTTTGCTACAGGCTGTTCTAGTTGATGTCCAAAAAAACATCAAAAACGATGTCAAAATCGATGTTTCAAAAAACATAGTCAAAAATTTTAAATGTTTTGAAATTATGCTGACGTGGCATGCCATGTCACTTTTCTTCCGAGTCCACGTCAGATTTCCGAGGGGTCCATGTCAGAGGACACTTCATGGATGAAAAGTGATCCTACGTGTCGCTATCCGCTGACATGGCATGCCCATGCTAAAATTTTGACGTCAAGTTTGACGCGTTTCTAAAAACGCGTTTTTTGGTTTGACGCGGCGTCAAGCCCATGTTCATGGCCGTGTTTTTGGCTTGTACATTTTGACGGATTTTTTAGCACATCACAGTTGACGTCACCGCGTAAAAAAAAACGTCAATTTTGACATTTTTTTTCCCTGCGTTTTCTTATAGTGGAATAAGGCCTTGGAGGATTCTGTACAAAGATAAGCAACGGCCAGAGGAAGATATTCAGCCATCAGAAGGTCTGCCAACCTCTGGAACAGTCGACAGCTAGGACGTTAGCACTTAGTTCCTGAAAGTCTTGATCCATCGTTGTAGAAAGGAGGACCGAACATGGCCTTGTGTGACCTACTTTCTGGATAAGTCATCTGGAAGGTTGTGAGGGTATGGATTTCTTCCATTGCTATTACAGTATAATTCTTTGGTGTTGGATTTTATTTCGTTTGTTAAGAATAGAGAGAGTGAGAATCAAGAGTGGTGAAGTCCCTATCTCTCGAAAAGATCAATAGCGGACCCCCTGAGGGTAAAACAAAGGTATCTAAAACCAGTACTTAGAATGCTGGAACCGGATTCCAGAAGAAGACGGGTCCGGACTAAAATTGGGATAACACTAGTTTCCGAAAGAGAAGCAATAGGTTGAACGGATTGCTTGGGGTGTTTGGGAAGTGAACCGGATACCCGAAACTTACAGCAACATATTAGAATTCCCTAGGACGATAACTCGTGTCATCTTACCACATTTTTGTGTTAAAGATACTTACACGCTAACGACGCATGCAACAACAACCAACAGATCTCAATGTTGCGACAAAGTGGGTTTCCGTCTCCTCACGACTTTTTGGATGGCCTTTCCGAAAAGCAGGTCACGCAAAATCCGGTCACTTATATCCACTACAATGACAGATGCACACTATCTAGATTCAGCAGAGGAAGAAATCTATTAGGAACTAGACTATCTCTGCAGTTGGTAGATCTTCCAGTAAGTGGAGGTTTTCCCCCTAGCGGCCACTTAACTCCACACGGGACCACTCTCAATCTCGGAACCTCACCCGCACCACTCCAATTGGATTAACGTTCTAGTATTATAAAGATTCTAATGCAAAAGTCCTCCAGATCCGATCTAACTCCGTTACAAATCCTCCTTCACACACTAAACCCAAACAATATGAATCCGGATTCCTCCTTCCCAATTCCTCCTCACACCTCACAAACACACAAACACACAACCCAAGCCTCCGTATAATACTCAATGACGCTAGAATGCGAGCGGTGAGCGGTGAGCAGTGAGCGGTGAGCAGTGAGGTCAAAATTGACCTAAAATATTATAATTTTGGAGAAGATTAAAATTTTTTTTTCTTTTTTATTAAATTTTTTTTTAAATTTTATTAAAAAAAAAATTGTTTTGTGGATTGGATGAACAATTTTGGATGATGAACAATTTTGGATGCTATATTTTGTGGATGTACAGACTTTTGAGATATACGACGTTTTGGGTATGGAGAAAGAATTTCCTCCATTGTTGCAAAAACAACTCAATGAACCACATGAACTTCAGTGGGTACAAAAAGTGAACCTTGGGTGAAAAGAACCAATTAGATATTACACTGAAAAATCTACATTTTGGGGCATAAGATGGATGAGTGACCTATAAGATTTAAAAGAATGGATAAAACATTCTTCTTTACCAAAGAGCAGTTTAGGCTCATTATCTGGGGGAATATATATACTTTTTTTGTATTTTTCTCTTTTCCATGAATGGAAAAAATAGGATTCTATGTCCCAAAATACATTATTTATGCCCTAATAAAATTTTACCAAAAAAATAACAAAAACAATGGCCTTCACAAATTCATTGTGAAGGCCAAAAGGCCTCCTCAGTGTCGAGGAGGCCTTCTGGCCCTACAAATTTTTGAGAAATTCTAGACATAAACAAAAAAAAAGGGGCAATAACATGCTAGGACTATTATGACCAAGAAAGAAAAAACTTAGAGATTACTATGGCGGAGTAGGGTTTGTACTTCATCAAAGCTAAGACTTGGTGCATGTATGTACTTGTCGTCTTCAGAGTTTGCCTTGCACAAGAATCGGTAGACATAATACAAGTGTTTGCAGTTCATCCATGCTTTTTGTTTGCCCAAGGCTCCAATGCTCATTGTAACAAAATCCTCGCACGTGCAAGACAGAAAGTCACATAAAGCAACAATATATGTCTTCTGTTTGGGATATATACCTGAATCCTTGGTAATGATTCTACCATAACCAGGATATGGAATAAGCGTCACGTTCTTCACAGTAGCCTTGACATTTTGGGCTGTTTTCCACTTGTTGCGATGGTCTACAGTAGGGGCACTTTCAGAGCGCTTGATGGTCCTGCCATATCGCTTGGTAGGATGTGAAGCACCGTCTGACGGCCTTGGACTCACAATGTCAACAATAGCTGATGTAGATGAGTTATGGAAGAGGCGCCGGAGAGACATGTCGAAGTCTTTCGTTTGTAGTTGAAAGCCTTCCTCTTCCAGAATGAGGATCTCACCCTTTGTCAAATGGGTGCCACGAGCAACAGGCCAAATCGTTGGAAGAACGGGCTAGTCATACACCCACCTAAGTTTGGATCCGTGAACACATCGCAAGATATCATCGGGGCAAAACCAAAAATCAAAAATGATGATTGCCCTACTTCCATACTCGGTCATGCGACCGTTATAAGTTGGAGCAGGAGTACCATTCTTCTTATCCTTGCAGACAAGTGCACCACATTTTTTCTTCTGCCCCACTTGAACGCTGTGACATTTCTTTCCCACCTTCTTGCAACGTGCAATGTGCCATTGCAATGGATTGCACTCTGTCTCAAGAATAGAAGTAGCATGCGGAAGATAGGATGGTATAGATTCAGTAGGAGTGGCGATGACGTTCGAAATCCCAGCGTCAGTTCGAGCTCGCGTTGAACGGGTTTGAACACGGGGATGGGAGAAATTAACTTTGTCATGGCGGTGGGAGTCCTCTTCTGATCCGGGTGGCAAATCTAACTTTCGTTTGCTTGATCCAAAGACCTCTTCCCCTTCCAAGTGGGGAACCCTAGTGGTGAATCTATTTGCCCCAAGAAGCATGCTAATTGCGGCAGCAATCTTTACTGGGTCGTTCGACCTTCTGGCAGCCCGAAGACGAAGCTCATTGAGGTGGGGCCCAGTGCCAGATGCGTGACCTTGAAAGAACGCCCAATAATTGGTAGATTGCATCATGGCACGCATCATGTCGTCCGTCGTAGCTACATAGAGGCAAGTCCCCCGGTTGCCCGACATTTGCAACCACTTGTTGTGCATTATCTCCGCAAGATTGCACGATGGCATTTCCGCCAATTGCTCTTTGTCCAATTTTTGTATTACACGGCACACATTCAAGGCTTTAGTACAATAGTGCTGGAAATGAAAGAAGATGAGTCGTTTAGAGTTAGGCTTAACAAGTATAGCTGTAGCAAGGAAAGCAGAGTTACAAATTAGGGTTAAAGGGTTTAGGGTTATACCATGTCCATGAAGCCTCCCCACTGGCAATAACGGAAGTGCCAGAAACCCAACCAGTCGTCCAATTCACGCACTGCATCCTCAGAGGCCGCACGCGATGAGAGCCACCAACCTTTGATGCCAAGGTAAAGTTCTTCCGCCTCTTCAAATGTCTTGGCGTCTTTGTATTGTCGGCAAAGGCGGACATGTTGTTCTCGAAACTCCGATTTGATGAGCTTATTGGTGTGTCTGTTCAAAGATGTCACCCAGTGAAGCAAACAAGATCTTTCTCTGTCCACCATCTTTACAGTTGGGTCGCCATTCCCATAGACAACACGGACAACGTTCCAATTTGCTTGGGCGCTGTCCGCCATGAAGCCTTTGAAGTTAGGGTTTGGGATTCCGTGGCGTGCCATCAACTTGTTCAACGACTGCCACATCAACTTCTAGGATTCGACATCCTCGCTCTGCATGTCACAGACGGCGATGCTCATCACACGGCAGTACTCAGTGTCATAGACATGGGCGGCCATTGTAGTCCAGCCCCTTACTTGTTTGACATGGTCAAACATGATCCAAGAGTTTTGGAGGTCTCCACCAGGTTGCATACGTTTGACGAGGTCGACACCGCTGCCCGGGCCTTCTTCCGACATTTTGAACAGGTACACCTTCTCTTGACCTTGCCCTGGAAAGACACTGTCTTGGATATATGCATAGGGACTCTGCAACTTCAGTTTGATGATATTGTCAAGTGGTCCCCCATTAGCAGTCGGTCGGAAGGAAGAGATAGCATTTCTGATGTTTGGAGAACTAAGAATCCTAAACCTCTCCATAACCCTGACCAAGGAATCTCCACAAAGCGGTTCGGGCGTGCCCTCCCGGTCAAGCGCAAAGATCTCAATTGACAAGAATTCCTTACTAGCAGCTAGAGCAATTGCGGAGTTCTTTGCAATAGGGGTTTTGGAGACTTCGTTACATACAAGCTCAATGACTTTCTCAACAGATTGACGACAAGTGCCCTTAGCAATAGGATGTTGGTGTGTACCAATATGGATGCAAGCCCTACCAATAACAGTTTTGTTGACAATGTAATACATTCTAGATGGACATGATTCAAGGCAAGATGGAGGAGACTTACAGATCCGGCAAACTAGGGTCGAGTTCAGCGGAGGGATATCTCCAAAAGGAAAGACGTGCGGCGAAAGACCCTCCCAGTCTGTTTCGTTATGTGAGCCGCTGCGACGTAACCTCGGGCAAGCGGTGTTCTTACATTGTAGGTGACCAACACAGCTAGAGGATCGAAACGTGAGACCGAAATCATTCACAATGTTAGTGGTGTAAGTTTTGGTCCATGCATGTCCATCGAATCGTTTATCCATGCCTTCCATTTGGCGACCTATAGATGAAGAAGTAGAAGAAGGAAGAGGAGGGAGCTCGAAAAGCACATCCCCATTAAATTTCGGTGGTAGGTACTTGACCTTTTCGCAACGTAGAGTATCTAGATTTAAGAACTTCAGGTCATTCTTCCCACGTGGTCTAGTTTGCAATTGCTTAAGGCACTCAAGAACGGAAGAGGTTTCCTTAGAACGAGGTAATGGCGGTCGGGAATTTAGCGAGGGCAAGCTCGAGAGGGACTGCAATTCGCTCTCTTCAGGTTCTACGACGGTTTCATTGATTGGAGAGAGAAAAGAATACTCCGGGACTCGATATCTAGGAACGACATCGTCATCAGATGACTCACTCAAAAGAATGGTGTCATTCTCAGAGCCCTCAAGCTTGACAGAAGCTGGGAATGATGTGTGGATTGTGGACTTCCTAGACTCTGGGGAAAAAATTGAGGGACTATTCATTGGGTAGCCCAGAACTCTGAATTTCCCAGCCGGAAGTCTCCAGGTTAGCTCTCTATCCTTAACTCTTTTCTTTTGCAATACTGTTGAAACTACTTCTACACCTTGGGCATCATAAACTTCCTGCTCTAACCACATGAATGTTCGAAGTAATCTAAAGCGCTGAGAGAGCATTGCCTCGGAGATCCATACGACACCATCATCACCCACAGGCAGTGACAATGGAACAGAGCGGTCCATACCGTGAATGAAAGCCATGGCCCTAATGATTGAGTACAGGGTATTGGTTTGGGAAGATGATGCTCTATTTTGGGAGGCGTCAATTTGTAGAGAATGTAGCATACGCGAGGGTAGTAGAATTGTGTAGAAGGTCAAATTCTCTGTAGCCGTTAAAAAGAATTAAATGACAGTACTGAGGAAGGAGTTACATGGCGATTTAGGGTGATTAAGTATCTTGGTGAATTTTGATTTGAATAGAAGCGCAATAATGACATCTAAAACAATGATGTCCTGTTGGCGGTAGTCAGAGGCGTATTTAGAATGTCGTTACAGAAATCTAGCATAGATTTGGTAACATTTCAAATTCCATGTACGTGAGATGGCAGGAACATTCAAAATGCAGTCAAGCATTGCATCCGTTGAGAGTTTCCAAAATGTTATTGGCGGCGTACTAGTTAAATTAGTGAGTATAAGTTAGTCAGTAAGAAGTCAGTTACATGGCACTATAAAAAGAGAAATAGAGAGACTAGCAATAAGCAAATGATGCAAGTAGTTATGTGGGTCAATGGGAGTAGCCATATAGAAAGGGAGTAATGCGAGAAGAGTCAAAAAGAAAGACACGGAAGGGAGGTCTCAGGTTTTCCACTAGGAAACAACTTCAGAGGTCTAGAATGGCCAGACGTTATCAGACCAGGTTTGGAGAAGGGAGAGGAACATCTTTGGCTGCTACGTTCAAGATGTTGGGTACTGGAGTCGAAGTGGAGGGGGGCAAGATTGAGAGTGCTAGGTTGAATGACAATTCCAAGAACGATTTGATAGAATCACAGTATGATTCCTTAGTTCACTCTGAAGATGAAAGAGGACAATTCAATGGTGCTGAAGAAGAGGAGTTCGAATCATTGACTCAATTATCCGGTTTTCTAGGAAGTGCGTCGGACCAAATTCGTCACGTAAGTTTTAAAATCCATTGTTCCCTTTTATGTTTTGGTTATACAAGTTATTGGTGAAAAGTATTGCTCGGGAAATCCTTGTTTGGCAGCCTATTATTTTGATATATTTGCGTTTCTCAATAGATATTATGGATAATGTGCTCCTATAGAGGCTGGGTAGAGACTGGATACTGTTAATGATATAAGCCCTGAACGATAACCCTAGATTTAAGTGGTGATTATAAAAGACTGACGTGATTGTAACCATAAAATCCGTAGCCATTGTCGAGGAAACTGTGCTTCCTTGATCAAAACTGAGAAGGTGATCATATTGAAAATGTAACCGTAGGATCTTACTCTTAAACTATTTGGAGATGACGTAATGAAAATGCCTTCACTTCTGATCCAATGGCGGGAATGAAAATTGCGGAAATAACATACATAACTGTAATCCGTAGGAACACTTGGAATGAAGGGCTCAACCCCTAAAGAACCGTTGTTACCTCAAGGGACAAATGCGTTTAGTAGTCATAAGCTTTGTAGTCATATAATTGCTTTCACATTCGGTTTTATGCGGCAGAAGTTATGCCCAAATAAGATCAAAACAATGGACGAAGGGCAGTTAAAGCAGCATAAGGGATTGGAATTCTAATTAATAGTATTTTATTCCCATCGATTATATTTTTGACTATCTAGAAAGCCTTCATACATCTCATTTGGGTTTGATAGTAGAAAGTTTAGGATATTCTTGGTTTTTGAGTAGGTCGAGCATCTTATTGAAAAAAAAAACTTTTAGGATTCATTTCCGAACGGATTTTATAAATGGGAAACTTAAATATGTCTTTCAGTCCAGTAGTAGAATTTCCAAGTTTTATAACTTTATTGTGGCAAATGTGCTCTAACAATTATATTATGAATTGTGAATTTTTGGACATTGTTGCATTGTAAGACTATTTCGGGATTAGGGCACATCGCATTTTGTCTTGAAATGTCTTACAGACATGAGTAAAAGAATGCTAAATATGCTAGTTTTCTAAATTAAAAAATGATTGTGAATCTTTCGGGCAACAATTCATAATCAAAGGCATTGGATAATACTGAGCAAAATGGAAAAGTTAATTTTCACTCTGCATATGCTTATATTTTTGAATCCATAGGGTCAAATGTCCAAAAAACTTTACAGCTTCATGTATTAGTGTGCAACAAGATCTTCAGGCTTGGTTAGAAATTAGAAATTTGAATAAATTAAGACATCAATATTCTCGCATTTGTGTAAAATGTTACAATAGCCATCAAATATTTCTGATGGAAATGTAGCATCAAAATTTTTGCATCAATGGTCTTAATGTAGCCATGTGTTCATATTGAGAACTTAGATGAAAATCATTGATATCATTATAATTCATAATTTATTAGCGTCCAATGATCGTTCAAAAACCTTAGGCACTGCGAGGAACAATATTATGCGTTTATCTCTTAGTTATCAATGTAAAAATAATAAAGTTAGCTATTAGTGTAGCTTATACCGGTTGCGATTTGAGGATAGAACCTTGAGACCTTCCGGTTATCGGTGTCCACCAAAAACGAGGTAGGGTTCCATTCGATGCCGGTGACCATCGGAGGTGTTCAGCAATTCAGCGTGGATTGCTTTCCGAACGGAGTTGCCATTCCTCGAGAGGGACTGCGGTACTTGAGAGGGAGCTGAAGAGGGACTACGATACTTGCACGGAGAAATTATGCATGCTGGGTCACCAGTGAACATTGAAACCAGTCCGATTTTGCGACGGGGAAGGAGCCTTGTGAGCGAAAGAAAGCAGTCCGAGGTATTCGTTATTCCACTTGTTTCCGCTCGTCTTGATTGTCCAGTTCTTCCTTGTCAGTGTTCTTCGAGCTGCTCAAATTATCTATTTTTCCTGGTCAGTGTTGCTTGAGCTGCTTACGATGGTAGGTTCTCGCGTGAGAGATTGACAATAGATGATCCAAAAATTATACCATGCATCTTCTGCTCTGAATCCTAAAAAACCTGTAGTGACCAGCTTTGACGAGCTTGGGGTTTGTACATCATTTTTGCGGAGAGAATTTAGGGTTCCACGAGCGTGAGGGTTCCGCGAGGTGAACATTCTGAAATTTGGTCCTCCTCGGCACCGAGGAACGCTGACGGTGACTTACTTGATTCGTTCAAAGCGATAGAAGCGCTTTGCTGTGACGAGGAGGGATCGACACCAGTGTAAGTTTCCGGCAAAGAATAAGTCAGGTATGCGATAGAATCCAGTCCGAGGTTGGAGAAACCCAATCTTCTTGGTTAGTATTTCTCGAGCTGTCCACCAGGTGCAACAAGGCCGTTAGTTTGGCCAATCCCAAGCATTAGTGATTATGCCCCCAACACAGCATTCTAGGATTTGGGAGCTCCCGTGCCTGCTTCTGTTGTCATGCTTGCGGTGTGATGATTTCGGTATTCCAGTGCGGTGCTTTCTGTTAAAATTTCTAGTTTAATGTAATCATTAGATCTGCAGTGTAATGGATGTTCCGAGTTCTGTAATCGCTAGTCAGGTTCTGGTAATTGCTGGTATTGTGAAGGCTTTGAGATTGGATCGCTAGTATCGCAATCCTATCACTGGTCCCCGTTCTTCAATCGAGTTCAAGTCCGAGTTCTATGTTAGCGCTATATCACTGATCAGTGGTCCGAGTTCTGTAATTTAGTTCTGTTTTTTCAGTTCTGCTCTATTGATGGTATCGGGATCCTACCACTGGTCCGGGTTTCTGGTCGAGATCATATTAATGGTCCGAGTTCTGTATACATTGGAATCGAGATCCTATTGCTGGTACTGTAATCACTTTTAGTTGGAATTCTTGCGCTTGACAAGGGATAAGATTGAACCACCGGATCGGTGGATCGGTGAGGTATCCAAAATTTCACCCATGTTGAAAATTACAAGAGGATGGACAGTAGGACCGGTGATTAATTTGAGCCTCGTATTGATTTGAACCTCAGTTGTACAGTAGGACCCCGTAATGATGTGAACCTCCTCGGCACCGAGGATCCCTAACTGGGATTTCTTAAATTGTACTGGCCCCTCTATACCCGGACTGTATCGGTTAGAATCGTATCGACTTCGTCTAAAACTTGTAGCTTTCCCCGGACCGTCCCGCGGTTTTGAGGTATAGGGTCGACCCTCCTCGGTGCCGAGGAACCCTGACGGAGTCGTCGATTGATGAGTTCACCAATGCACAAGGCAGGCAGTTCGGAATTCACACAAAACCTTGTTCATCAGTTCAAAAAGCAGGCAGCTCGGGGATTTCAAAGGCAGTTCACGAGGCTGTTCATCAGCTCACGAGGCAGGTTCACGAGGCTGTTCATCAACTCACGAGGCAGGTTCACGAGGCAAGCAGGCAATTCAATTGAAATTGATGAGTATCAATTGAAACCTCCTCGGCACCGAGGAGCCCATACGGAGGCTTCTGAGTTTTTTGTGAGACTCTTGTGAGAGCCTTACGGGGGCTTTTTAGAGTCCTCTGATTCCAAATTGTTCCTCCTCGGCACCGAAGAGCCCATACAGAGGATGACAAAATTATTTCAAATTAGTGTCGAGTTAGGAATGGATAGAAACTAGACTACATATTCTTTGTGTGATTGCAGATACGGACTAATGGAGTGCATGTATCGACTAGTGAACTAGGTATGATTTTCAATTTTAGTGAATTCCCGTGACATGGAGAAAGCCGATAAGAAGTTGGTAGCAGTATTGGAATATATTCGGGAGAGCTTCAGTACCGTTCTCGGCACCGAGGAAGTTCAGTGAGGATCATCGTGGTAATGCTGTAACATGGATTTCGTGGTCAAGCCTGAGAACTAGCAACCGAGTTCATGAACTGGGGCAGTTCTGGTGCCATTAGCGTTCTGGACCTCTTTGCTCGCATTGCTGTTGTTTCTTTCTTTGGACATCTTCACTGTCCTCTTCGGCAGCGAAGAAGCATTTTCAAGCTGATATGGTGTTTGTGCGATCCAATGGTGATGATACCTCATGGCCGCTTGCCACGGCTCAATCGTAGAAAAAGCAATTTTGAAATCCAAGGAGTAATTACCATCATTCTATCCTATGAATCGAATGATACTTCACAGATTAGGTTTTTTATCATTAACGTTAATATTCGGTTATTTTGTAGATGAGAGCTGCAGAAGTTGCTACATACGAATCTCTTTCTTTGGGCAATGATTCTGAAGTAAGCTTCTTTTTGTAGTATTTCAGCTTGGGATATAAAGAAGTCAATGTAATGGACAGTGCCCTAATTGGTTGCTTTGGTGCATTTGGCAGATGGAAGTCGGGAACAAGGAGCACGAGTTTGTGCCGTTGCTGAGTGCCAGTGATGACTCTGCTCCGCAGCTTGAGTCGATGCACAGTGTCGAAGAGGAGGACTTTGGCTTCAAAGGTGATGGGACGTCTGAGGAGATCCAGAAAGACGGTGTAGTGGAATCTCATGTTGTGTTGACTGCGGGTGATGAGACCACGACCGAAAATGAGGAGAGTTTGGCAAATAATATGGTGGCTGGACTCAGCATTGATGAGGCAGAGAATGCCTTCCGCGTCAAGGGAAAGCTTGATTCCAATTCAATAATTCAAGAATTGCGGTTCAAGCCAGTCAAATCCTCTCGCTTGAAAATTCCACTTTGTAGAATGATTCCGCTGCCGTTGGTCTGACCACTTCTCCACTCCGATGTTCGGCGTTTAGAGGCGGAGTTTGTCCATGGCTATTGCGAAGGGGACAGGATATTCTACGTATCAGTATCAGATGATATTGGGAAATCTCAGCTTCTTACTGAAGAAATTATGGGGACTTGGGACGTGCATTGGGTTAAAGAGAATGAAGCATTTGAGCGACAATTAACTAATGATATCCACTTGTCATCACTTTCTGGCCATATGTTCTTTGTTTGGGATGGAAACCATAGGTTTCAAGCTTGGAGTAATTATATCTCACGTCTGCATTCAGATGAGGCAGAATGGCATTATTTAGTGGACTCTATTATCCTGGCTTCGAAGGGCAGTACTGGCATTCTTTTGAATGCTATGAACGACGTAAACAGGTAAGATTGTATAAATTATCTTCGAACTTGAGTTTGTAGAACCGATTTTGAGTGACCCTCTAACTAATTTGGATTATTTTCCAGGTCCACGGAGAATGCGCATGTGAAAACAAACCTGGTACATAAACTGCATCGCATAAGCTCGTACGGGGTTTTGAAATTATCGGATTTCAAAGAGTTACTCACAGTGGATGAGTACAAAGCTTGTGAGACAAGACCGAAACCATATCCATGGTACCCATTGACTTCAGATGTCTTCATCAAATTCTTGAATCGGGTAAGACTTGTTTTCACGCCAATATGATATGTTGAATTCTCTTTCGTAATTCATGTACCGTAGTCTTATTTGTGACGTGATATGTGCAGCAAGATGTCTCCGCCGCTGCTGATGAAGCTGCTCGGTTATACATGGAGAAGACTGCAAAGGCAGACCGTACTGCTTGTGGCATACACGATGCAATGGACAGTGCCTCACAAGCAAGAGTGAAGTCCTATCGATCAGAGTTTGATAGAATGATAAGCGTGGCCAATCCCAAGCATGGCCCAAAGTTCCTGGAAGCGGTGAGAGTATTACTTTGTCCTCAGATTCACTCAACTTATTGTGGACCCTAACCCATGGTGAATGTGCACTCTCTGTATTTCTATTAGCCTTCATAAAAGTGTCGCTTTCCTCTCTAGCAAGACTCCAACTAATAACGACTGATGTTGTTGTGTATTTTAGAATCTCGTAGCTTCATATCATAGTCAATATTTTATCCATAAAATTGTCACAGTTCGAACTTGACCTCATACTTTAGAAAACAATGTCTTGTGTCCTTGACGATGTGAGCCTTTTACCAAATTTGTAAAGTCAAATAAATTATTGTCATTTAACCAATGAGTCGATTATATATGAATTCCAGATATATTACCATTGGAGCTAATTCGAGAAGCCTGAGATGTCACTTGAGAAGCTCCAGAGGATTTCAACTACAATTGTGGAACCCCAGTTCAAGACAAAGTGGTTGAATTGGTGGAACTTCGGAGATATGAATCGTGTAGCATTGCGATTTCCAACAGTTGGTGTCACAGATGACAAACTGGAAGCCTGGTTGACAAAGGCTGCTTTCTGGGCCCAAGTGAGGTATTTGATTTGAGATGTTGCGATCTCAGCCGCTAATTGCCCAACCTAAGCCGCCGAAACAATACATCGAGGTACTTGTACTTGTCATGCAACTAATTTGCTTATTAATCATGGTTGTAGTTGTAGTTTGTTACCGTTCAAGCTGTGAACAAGACAATGAAGTCAAAGGAGATTATGGTGGACTGGAAAAAGAGAGATGATGTGGACGAAATTGAGGAGTACATTGAGAAATACCGCATTATATTGTGGGATCATGCTTTCTTTTTCTTTTTCCGAAAGTCAGGGGAATACTATCGGTCGAAGCCATTTCTTTCTCAAGATGGAGCTACGAGAGCAATGCAACGTCTACAGTACCGGTACATGCACTACTGACCTTCTCAACTGATATATCATACGACCCAAGTGTTGTGGATCAAATGTTAGAATTGGACATAAGCTGGATATGATATGGCCTCCTCGGCACCGAGGAGGCTGTTTTGGTGACTTATGTAACATATTGTTTGCCTTGGCTGAACAACAAGAATTTTTTAGGATTTAATTTTTTGGAGAATTGAAAGCTTTTTAGTTGTTTTGGTATTCAATTCTTTGTGGTCCATGTCAATTTTTAGTTGGTTTGATTTTATAATTTAATTCCATTTATGAGCTTCATCTTTATATCTTGACCTTGACGTGTTGCATTTCAGACGTCAATAATGGTCGACAGAGTAAACCGATTGTTTTGTCCTCTGATACCTTGAATGGCTTACTTGATATGGCAAGTACTTAAATTCCCAGAGGATCATAATTATCATATTATTCTCTAACTTTGCATTTATCTCTGCTGAAGGTACTTCAAAAGGGAGCTCCTTGGAAAGAAAGCAATCGAGAAGAAGTCTTTTCCAAAATTATTTGGAGGTTGGTTGGAGAAAACATTGAAGGATGCATATATGTTTACACCTGGGCAGGTACGTGGATTCAACACTATCGAGCACACAGCATGTCCATGGTATTTGGAATGCCCGAAGAAGTTTATTCCGAGCGAAGAAGAATCTGAGAAGGCTCTTCAGGCATCCTCAACCCCAATGCCTGTGGAAGATTCTAATGCAGATATGAGTGAGGATCCCCCATTCGAGACAGAGTTGAAGAAAACTACCAAGAAAGGTAGAATGACTAAAGGTTCAAAGAAGACAACTGAGACCAAGAAGGCCTCAAATAGTAGTTCAAAAGGCAAGGGTAAGGATGCTGCAGTAGTTATTGTGAGTGCTTCGGAGACTATTTATGTGGCCCCCATTAACCCTGGCATGTTTAGTAATTCAACACATTGTCTCCCAGAATCGCTTTCAATGTCCACGGAGATCTTTACACCATCTCAGCTTTATGAGAAGACTGCTAAACGCATTGACACACATGGAGTAGATGCCAAAGTCCTCCTGTTGAAGACTTCCGTTCACTCTATTATACAGTTCATGGTCAAGAACCAGAAGCCTTCCCCTGAGTTCTCACAGCTTTTGACATTTGCTCAGAAGGTTTGGCTCTAATACTCTTCTGTATTTCCTTAAATTCTTCGTCATATTCTTTGTCATGTGCCAATACATGTTCTATATATAGTTCTCATTGTATTGGTACTTGCATAGGTGGATTGTGGTCATCAACAACTGCTTGGCGGTGTGCCCAAGAGAGAAGCTTGTCTTGATCTTATCGTGGCAGATGTGCCAGATGGTCTTCGAATCCCAGATATGGGATCTTCGGTCCCTACATGGAATACATTAGTAGAGGATTGGCCAGAGTCCATTTTTGAGGTGGCTCGTAATACTCTCCAAGATGATGGGACGGTTATGATTTTCCACCCTGATATTCCAGATGTCCGGCAAGCAACGGATGCTCTTGCAGAAGCTTACGGTTTAACCTTGTTGTATGATTGGTGGGGCGTCAACGATATGGTACTCACATCATACCGAAACCACACTCGCACGGTAATAGTTTAAAGCCTTTTCATTCCATCGATTTATCTTTTTATCCTTCGCATTTCATTATTGGGTCAATTTTGTATCATTTGAGACTTTTCTTCAAAGATGGTGTTTTTGTATTTACCAATTATTCACTGTTTGCATTGAACTTCAGCGCATTCTTTGTCTTTACTTCATGGGAACGTTACTGATTTTTTTCTTGCTAATATGTTTATATTTCTTTTTCAGACTAAGCGGTTTTGGATTATCCTTTACGTGAAGGAGTCATACTTTGACAATCCAGTTCAGTCTAACTTCTCTATTGAAGTCAACCAGGAACTCAGTAATATGGGCACTGATATTGTGGGGCAAGGTGCCCTTTACAACTACACTAATTCAGTTACGGCCTTGAAGAACGGGGATAATATGTGGAGAGGAGCTCGTGAAAAGGACCCAGTTCTTGTGCAACTTCTTATTGAGAGCTTTTCCAAACCTGGGGATGTAGTGTTGGATTGCAATGCATCAACTGGTAGAATCTTCACTCTTGATTTGTTTTTAGTTTTTGTGGATTTCTACCACTCACCAATTTGCTTTGGTTTTAATGCGACATATTTGTTTTTTTCTAGGCTCCAGTGTTCACGCTTGCCGTCGAAGTGGACGTCACCTCATTGCTCTCGAGTCCGATGAAGAAATCTTTGAAGTTGTTCTAGTTCCACTCTGCATTGCAGTTTCCTTCGAGGGCTCCATGGAGAAAAAACGGAAGGCCCTACCATCTTCAAAAGGCACCCCAATGGAAAGACCTACGAAGAAGATTGCGAAGAATCGCATGTGTACGTAAGTCCTATCCTTTTTTGATTTGCATGTATTTCAATTTTATTTTCTTCAACAATAAAAACTAATATGTTTTCATTGTTCTCCATCTCCACAGGTTGGTAGACTTAATTCCAAGTCCTCTAAGTCCGTTGTCATTACCATGTTACATTGAGGCAATGGCCGTTGACCTAGTGAACGAGGATAGTCCTATAAAAGTCACTACTTTACCTCGGTATGATCCGAATGTGCGTAGGTACATTGACTATGAGGCAAAACAGGTTATTGTTGTTACTAGCAGTGGCAGCACCGAGAGCGGATTTAGTGCCACTTCGAGTGATGCATCTTTTGTGTGTAGTAGCAGTTCAACATATGTTTCTAAGTCTTGACTCCTGTCATTGTATGCTTTCCTTAATTCCATGTAGTGAGACTAAAAGGGCCACTACACTTTATTTTGGTACTTTACCTTGTCTAATTCTCTTTCATTGCTTCCGCGTCTTTAGAACTTCACTGATAATGGATTATTTCAATATGCTTGATATCATTTGCCACTTCTCTTATATACCATCATCATAATGCCTTTTTGGTGTTTATAGAAATTCATACAATACATCAAGTCATATCTCTTTGTATCTACTTGATTCTTTCATATTGTTTACCACCAATTTGTATCGCTACACGTATTGCAAAATGTTTAGTAACCCTTCAACGCATTAGAGGCTGAAATAATGACCCTAGGGTTGTAGCAAAAAAAATTTGAAAGTCTGGATCTTCAAATCTTTCTTGATAGAATTACGCACCTCATGACAACTTTAATACAACCAAAAAATAGAAACTTGTATTGAGGTAGGATTGTGGTAGAGCTCAACCCAATTTATGGTCAAAAAAAATTAAAACTTGGTTTGAGGGTAAAGTGTTTATGCCCCTAAAAGAATTTTAACCATTGAAAAATAAAACATTGAAATGAACACCAAAACTTTGAGGGCCGAAAGGCCTCCTCGGTACCGAGGAGGCCTTTTGGCCCTCAAAGTTTTTGTGTAGGGCAAAAGGCCTCCTCGGTACCGAGGAGGCCTTGTGGCCCTCATAATTTACTTATAATTTCAGACCTAAATAGTAAAAAAAGGCAACAATCAAGTCCCACACATATTTACATTTTTTTTTTTGGATATTTCATTCATCCTTTTTAATCCTCATTCATCCACATTCATCTTTACCAATTTATCATCCATCCACTTCCGTTCGACTTTTTGGAAATAATGATTTCTACTATTTCGAATCCCCTTTTTGCCATCAATTGTTTTGTTTTTTTCCACGGATATGGAGGCTAGTTTTTACCAAATTACACACTTTTAATCACCTGAATTCCGTGGTCATAGGATCCTGCATCCAACTCAAAAAAAATTGCTCACTGCTCACTGCTCACACCACACTGCTCACTGCTCACTGCTCACATTCTAGCATTCCTGGTATAATACTTAGAGCCTGAAAAGTCTACTTGGTGGCTCAGATTAAAGTAAGGAACTGAATGCAAACATGAAAGTACACAAGGATGGAATGAATGGGCAACAGACCTGCCCACCACTTAAAAACTAAAACTTAAAAGCAAAAAGGGCACCAAAAATCTCGGTAACCAACCAACAACACATCCGAGATATTCGGAACGCCAATGCAAGTTATTCCTAAGAATCCGGAAACGGGCCCACATATGGAAAATCCGTTCCGAAAAATACAAATTTTGTAAATTACCACTAAACTTCCTATCTACCCCCGCGACGCATCTTCTTCGAACTGCTGTTGCCTTGATCTGCAGCTCCCGCCAAACTTAGCTTCACAAGAGTCAACAAGACTGCCGCTCGGGTCTAAATCTTCCTTGGAACAGGTGAAAGGTCCTCATTCGTTTCCGTCTCTAACACGGATCCGGATTCAAAGTCCTCCTTCTTCGACTCCACGATTTCGTTGACCTCCTCCAATTCGTCTAGGATGATGGGAGACTCATTTTCCTTCGGTGTCTTCGCTTTCGGTGCATCCTCCTCTTGAATGTTGTGGCAATACGTAACATCCAAAACTTCAAAATTAAGCATAAGATAGAGACAAATAGTAGAAAGATTTTGAAATTTTTGCATAGGCATAGGAAATTAGCCACTAGAAACCAAAACTAGAAAAGAGTTCTTTCCTAGGAAGAATAAAATAGTAATTAGGTTAACACAGCGTTCCAGAACCAGTAGCCAGATAGTCGGAAGTTCCGGATCGTAGAGGGTTCCGGCTAGCTAGGGAACTTACAAGAACTCCGTCGGGTCGGGAACTTAGGGTTTCCAGTTACTATTTAAATCTCGCCGCCATTCTCATTCTTTCTCTTTTCTCTGCGGTTCTTCGCAAGTACGCATAGTGAGTGAAAGAGTGGTGAGATAGGATTGTGATAGGAAGAGAAAGAAAGGCTAGTGCAACACGCATCCGGATGTGTTTGAAATGACGAAAAGTATGCCCCGAGCCAAACCAATCCGGACACCAACGGTGACTGCCCAGAGTGTCAGCCCAATGATCCCATATAATCCGGATTGTCACTGAGTGTTAGAGGAAGATCTGATAGCCATGGGCTGTCTTGGATTTTTGCACAGTCCGTAAAATCTCCGGAGTGAGGGGATGATTGAGGAATTCCTTTCTGGAGTTCCCAATCAATATCAGTTGATGGTGAGAAGTCCTTCAAGAGCATGGACTTCAAAACTTTGGGCTGGAACCTACTTCGTTGTAGATAGAGGGTCCGGATGGGCCAGTCGGATGGAGAAGTACGCGACAGATAGGTTCCGGAACTCCACCAATCCAAAGGAGGGGTATGCGGTGAGCAACTGCATCATCCCCCGGGATCAACAACTCTTAGAGTTCCTGATCCCCATCCTATATCTGGAGAAGCCCAACCGGGTTACGATAATGATGGTGAACACTATTTTTGGGGCTCTAGGGGATAGAACAAATTTGGCTCCGAGACCTGTAAATTGGGGAGTATTTATCCATTCCATTAAAGATAAGTTAGCCAAGAGTATTACAGGGAGGAAGTCGAGCCCTATTAGTCCGTATCTATTCCACATCTACCATCGGCAGGAGACCTTGAGCGAGCCAAAGCAATTCATGTATCGAAAAGGAGAGAACCTCCTCAAGTACAGATTGCTTCCGGAAAACGAACTAGAGGAGCTAGAGTTGGAGGAGGAGGAAGTTCCGGAAGCCACCTATGCTACTCCGGAGAAGGCCGGATCCAGTCGACGGAAATCAACCGACCGAGGCTCACGAGGGAAGCACGAAGCTGGAGGATCCGGCCAATAGGAAAGTCTGAATTTGGAGACGGATCCGGTCAAGAGCGCCGTTCATTGGTTGAGGACCACAAAAACGGTGAATGATTGGATGGCAACAGTTCTCTGGAAAGTATGTACCAAGCTAGGAGTGAAGGACAAAATAAAGATCCTTGATGCCATCAAATGAAGACCTGATCCAGAGGAGCTCCAACAATTGCACACCCAGATCCGGATTCTGCAGGAAGAGCGGAACCATTTCCAGAATCAACATGTCTAGTCGGAACGGGAGATGCACGTAGCCAACCGGAAGGTGACAGAAGCAATGGCCCTGGTCCAGAAGCTGAGGGAGCTGGTGGACCTTCCCGCCAGCACCATTTCAAGGGCCCACCTGTAGAACACCGTGATGGTGATGCAAGGCCACATCTCCGGAACCAAGGTGGTCAATATTCTGGCGGATTTTGAGGCCTGGATTGAAGGGGTTCTCAAGGAGATGCAGCAGTTGATCGTGAGTCTTGACCCCATTCTACTGGACCAGGCCATGTTCTCGGACCTACTGGGAGGAGAGTTTCAAGACACTCCTGGTGCTGGAATGTCAACGAAAACAAGGAATACGGAAATCCAAACAAATCTAGTGACTTTTCCGGAAGCCGTGACGCCTAAGGACACAGGGACGCAGACCATCGGTCCGGATGAGTCATCTGGAAGATAGCCGGTGGTGAACCTATTTCCCCTTCTTCAGTCCGAAGAGACGGAAGCCAAAATCGTGGCTACAACAACTGTGAGGAACCCAACCCGGACCGATCTAGAAATGTTCGATCACATGTAGTCCACTCCTCCCCCTACAAATCCGGCAAGCACGTTCATCAACCTCACAGAGACCAAGACAATGCGACAAAGGAATACAAGGTTTGAGGAGCCGATGGAGATTGAGGAGACGAAAGAGGAATCAACCGAGTTTCACTCCCAATCAGAAACAAAAACGGATTCAAAGCTGCCCCAAATCCGGACTCGGTCAGCAACCAAGAGGACCCTACCAAAGAAGCCTGTCCGGAAGACACCTTCTATGGCCTCGAGGGCCGATTCTTCATCAAAAAAAGCCCGCAAATGGCTTGTTCGGGTTGCTGCTTTGTTAGTTAGGATTTTGTCCAATTAGTTCTTTTTGGAACAGGTAATCTAGTTGTGAGGCCTGTAGTTCCAAACTTTTAGGTTCTCAACGACTTTCCATTTTGCCCGAAACGGTTAGTTAGACCGCTGGCTGGATTTTGTGTTGGCCGTTTGGCCGGTTTTTGTTGTTTTTAAAGGCAAGCTAGCTTGTTGGTCTGTCATTCCCCTTTCTTGTCATTTTAATCGAAGCATCTCAGAGATCAATTTGATCATTTCCTTGCATATTGCGTTTATATTTCAGTTGTATGCTGGTATGTAAGTGAGGGTGTGCAAGAGGGAGTTCGGACTCCTTGACCGGTGGATGAGTTTAAATGTGTTTTGGACGGAAGAGTTTAGACTTGTGAGTGAGGAGTTGTGCGTGGTGTCTTTAATTTGCCGGAACGGTGATCCGATGGAACCTTGGAAGGGGTGTGGGTGCAAGTCCGAAAGTCCAGGGAGGATTCCATGCGGAGATAAGCAACCGCCAGAGGAAGATATCCAGCCATCGGAAGGTTTGCCAACATCCGGAGTAGTCGACAGCTAGGAAGTTAGCACTTAGTTTCGGAAAGTCTTGATCCGTCGTTGTAGTAAGGAGGACCTAACACGGCCTTGTGTGACCAACTTTCCGGATAGGCCATCCGGGGAGGTTGTGGGGCCAATGCACACTACGCTAGACCAAAAATGGCGCATATGTAGTCCATTTTCGAAGTGAATGCTGCATGTTGGCTTCCTGCGGGGTTAAGGGGTGGAAAATTGGGTCCCACCGTTTGAAGATCAAGGTTGGTGCTAGCCGTTGATGTTGGCAAATTGTGTGACTAGGGTTTGCCCAAGGTTTGGCCCGTTTGAGTGCAGCTGGGGGCCGTTGATAAGCTCCAATCGTGCAACTACGGTTTGTCTCTCTCCTCATGCATGGTTTGTTTGAGAGTTCAACTGTTTTTCAGGCGCCGTGACATACGAAGCGGGTAATTTTGCATTGAAGTACTCAAATGTCTTTGTTTGATTTTCAAGGCTTGACTCGTAGTCGTCAACACTGTAGAATATGGCTGGTCAGGGTAGAAAAATGAAGGTGAAGTTGGTAGGGTCACCATTGGGTCGTACACAACAAGGTTATAGTGCTCTAATTTACGCCCAAGCGCCTGATTTGTTTCCTCGTAGCAACTCCAGGTGTTACACCCGTAAGGAATTTCACGAGAAGTATGGCTTGAGTGCAATCGATATTAACCCGAAGCACTTGAAGTAGCCAGACAATTTCGTGGGCGAGGATCTCTTGCAGTATCTTGGACTTATTGTGAACAAGAACGGGCACCATTATATGTTTCTTAGGAATGAGGAGGCTGAGGAAAAACTAGAACTTCTGTGGATGCAGATTCACCAGAAGCATTGCTTGCTGCCGTCAAGATTGATCAGTTTGGGCATGGCCAGAGGCTTCTACTGCTAGGAGAAGTTGAACTGCAAGCTCAATTGGGCTACTTACGCCAAATGGACAAAGAGTGAACAATTGCGACGACAGCAAAAAGCAATGAAGCAAGGGAGGGTGGCGGACGATTCTTTCTTCTCCGATGATGAAGATGGCGACTTGCAGGGTGAGGACGGGGGTTCTAACGGGTCGAAGTCTATCAGCCAGTTAGACACCGTCTCGCGGCAAGAAAGTGCTTCGGGGAATCGCTTGGGATACGAGGGTTTTGGGTGTCCAAGCGCAGTGGACTCAACGCTTGAGGCTTGGAAGAGCTACGGTGGGATGATGAGCAAAGAGCATGGGAAGATGGTAAAGTCCCTAACTCTAGAGAGAAAGGCAAGAGATGATTTCACCGTTGCTAATGCGCGTTCAAAGGGGCAAATGGAATTCTGTCTTGAGAAATTGTCTGATGCAATTGGGAAACTTGATTCCCTAGAGTCACTGAAAGAAAGTGAATTACAACGTATTTATGAGAGTGGAGGCGATTTGATTTGTAGTAGTGGTTTATTGGATTCGTTGTCTCAAGACATTGAGAAAGTCCAGGAAACGGAGTCTGGAATTGCAACTAGAGTGATGTGCTTAGAAGAAAGAATTCTCTAACTTGATTGGCATGAACTTGCAGTCAAAAGCTGCATTACCCGATTAGAGTCGGGGTCGACCTTGTTCAGATCTGTGCCGCCACAATTGATTTCTAATCTCACTATTCCAAGTCAGAAAGAGTGGATCGAGTTGTATCAGTGTGTCTACTGCGGTTTTGGGTTTGAACCAGTCTGGGCTGTTGTACTTGGAACTTGTAAGTGTGCATACCACCACGTCTATTGCAAGTTTCACTTTCAAAAATCCACCACCTACATTGAAAAAAACTGCAAGAAGGAGATGCACAAGGATTGGTGGGCAGCTCACGGAATTGTCAAACCTAGAACAAAAGTGTTCCATACAGCCACAATAAGGAAGAGGCGACCATACACAATTCACGGTGAGTTGATTTACTTTAGCAGTTTTTTAATGTGCCTTGAATGCAGTAAGGATGCATTAGGATTTAGGGTTTAGTATATCCGGTTGGAATTTGATGATAGCCGGTTTAGGATGCTTGCCTTCAATGGCGGTAACCCTGTTGCAATTCCTCTCTTTATTGAATATGCAGTAGCCTTCTTTAGAGTTAGGATTTGGGTGCTTAGCGTGTGGAACTCCAAGCTGGATGACTTGGCGCAATCTGTTTCCAAGGGTGGTTTGCAATTTCTGAAAGTATAGGGACTTTTTCTTAAGACCTTACAGTTAGTTTTCACGTTTTTAGTTTTTAGTGATTGATGAAGACTTCACCAGTACATTCTGAAGCTTCCAATTTTAGGGTCATTTACTTATAGTGAATGGTTGGTGGGCTGGCGTCTGAGAGTACCTGATAGTGCTCGTTTTTTTTAATGGCTGTATCACATTGTCCATTCACGTATCTAAAGAGTGTTGTTGAATCAATAGAAGACTAGAATTGACTAGTTTGAAGATACAGTAGTCTCAAGAGTCCTCTTTGTCACATGGGAGGTAAATTGGAGTCCATTTCTATTGTACAATTGTGCTTGTAATGTTCTACTTCTAATAAGCGAGTGTTTTATTATACTACAGAAGTGAATGATAGTCCAAGCATAATCCTGCTTGAAGAGGACAAGGGCGGAGAAGGAGTAATTTTGACTCAAAAGTCCACAAAAGTGCCTATAGTTTAGAGATCAAGTACTCTAAACGTTCCAAGCAGTTCGAAAGGAGGCGACAGCTCCAGCCTGAGTCCATCTCCAACGCCAAAGTCCACAGGTAACTCGAGTCCCTCTCCAAATCCTAAGTCCACAGGCAATTCGAGTCCATCTCCAAATCTTAAGTCTACATGCAACTTGAATCCATCCACAACTCCAAAGTCCACAGGCAATCCGAGTCCTACAAGAACTCCAAAGTCCATAGGAACGGGAGGCGATTTAGCAACAAAGGGACATTCCGACTCAACAGTGAAGACTGAAGAATTGGACAAGTTGGCAGTGAGCCCTATATTTTGGAGACAGAGTCTATTCTTGAAGTACCTCATATGAGAGGCAAAGGCAAGGGAAAAAGTCTACAATCTAAGAGTTGTGCGGCTGTCACGAGGCTGGAATCAGAAGCTGTGGTTCATCAAAATGGCCAAGAAACTAAGGAGGAGTACAAAACATGGGATTCTGAGGATCAGAAGGGCGATGAAGCTTTAGAGAGTAATGGAGAAGAGAGAAAAGAGGAGAACGCGAAGGATTCAGATGAGGACCAGGCCAAGGTGGACGAATCAGCGAAGAGGAGGGCCAAGAAACGTAGAAAAGGTGGGAAGAAGAAGAAGAGCCTATTGAATCAAAAGGCTACTGTTGTGCGAATTTCAAAACGGAAGAAAGTTCCTGTGGAAGCCCGAAAGTCAATTGCTAGCAACACTCGTGCAGCGGCCAAGGGAGGAAAATGAGTGTACAACCCATGATGTGCTAGGGTGGTTAATCATTAGGGGAAAAGTAGGCAATTCTACAACCTCAATGTTTTTTCCCTTGGTTATTGGTGTAAGAGAATTTTTTCATCATGATTTGGTAGTACTTTTGGTAAATTTGGAATTCGCTACATGTCACGGTTTAGGTTTGTTGGTTTGTTTGACGCAGGTACAAATGTGTCGCATTGCAACACTTTGAATTTGCTCTTTGGCACTTTCTGACTTCTAATCTATGGTTGTAAGTACTATTAGTGGACGAGTAGTTTGATATTCTCTTTAGATTTTGAATTTTGAATCTGCAAAAATCAACATTTTGCTTTGGAATGTGAGGATGAGGGGAGGGTTCATGTTTGGGCAACAATACGAGTTGTGACTACGGGCAGGAAATAGTGCTAGTGAGACTTGGAAGGTTTAGGGTTGGCTTAATGATCACACCATCTCTCCCGTAATGAAGTGTAGCAAATCTCATCTTCAATAAAGCTGGGATCAATTAGAGGTCGTAGGGTGCCAGATTAGGGTCTTTTTTTCAATCAAATGTTGGATTGGTTTTGCGTAAATTTGGAATTGAGTGTTGTTGTTTACATTTTTACAACATTTAGGGAGATTTTAGAGGATTGAACCTACGCTCTTGCCTGAGATTCATGACGTTCTATTCACAGGGTCAAGCCAATATGTATGAGTTGTTGTTTCTAAATTAGTCGGGATTTGTCTATATTCAGTGTTTGCGGACCTTGAGATGTATTGAAAAGCATAGAATCCCCGAGAACTAGCTGTTGTAAGGATTTTTTTAACATTGTTCATACTTCTGCGGTTGAATTGTGTAAAGGAAGCTGCATGTCTAGCTAGATGCATTGATTTCAAATATGGCTCCTTTGCAAGTGTCTGACTACAAGAATTAATACAATTGAGTTTTACACTTTTACTTTATTTTGGCATTCTTCATTCCCAACTTGAATTGAGCTTGTGTACAACCATGAGTAGAGAGTATTTGGTACACAGGGAGAACAATCAACATTTCCGAAACATCTGTAATAGTAGTAGTGGCCCTAAGCAAGAATGCCAGAAATTTCCAAAACACTTGAGGCCAATAGTAATGGCACTTAGCACAAATGCAAGTGGATTTGGTGTGAATCAAATTTGGATGTGACCCCTCGAAGTAATTAAAGGTCTACAATCAACCCATTTTATTAACTTTTTTAATGACATGAAGAATTTTCTATGTTCAACTTTAATTTAGTTCTAGAAGTGACAAGACCATCAAATTAGATAAAGGGTCTAAATCTACTTTTTATTTACTAACCTTTTTAATGACACAACCAATCTTCTATGTTCAAATTTAATTTAGTTACAGAACTAATAAGACCATCAAAATAGTTAGAGGGCCTAAATTAACTAATTTTGTATAACCTCAATTTTGTATGGCATGAAGAATCTTGTATGTTCAAATTTAATTTAGTTCGTGAATTAATATGACCCTCAAAGTCCTAGATAGAGATCCAAAATGCCCTAATTTGGTTAAACCTGCCAATAGGAATTTCTTTTAGAGGTCACCTTTCATTATGCCTGTAATTAGAAAGACGTGACCTTCTAATTATCCCATATCGTTTGGTGATTAGTAGTAGACCTCTCATAAAAGGACTTGTTTGTAATGATCAGACAACCTCGGAGACCAAAGGGACTAAAAGCTCACACTATGCTAGTGTGGATAGAAGATCGCATTGGTCTCCGGGACCCCCTCCCCCGCTTTTGGTGGAATTTTATTTTTATTGATTAACCAAAATTCCACCCTAACTGACCTCATATGTGTTAATAAAAAAAATATGGAATTGGTAAGTGCATTGGGTTCAATTTTAAATTAGGTTCTTCTAATGGTTATTCCTTATTTACTTGGGCCTAAGTAAACTACCCTAAACCTATACCCTAACCCCTATATCCTAAAATCTTATACCCTAAAACCCAAAGTATGCACACTAATTGTCTAATTCACTTCAATTTGGGGGACTGGGGATTCCTTGAGCAAGACTTGAATGACCTCAGATTCCTTTAGATAGACTTCAGTGACTTCGGATTCCTTTTGGGCAAGACTTGAATGACCTTGGATTCCTTTTGAGCAGGGCTTCAATGATTGAGGATTTAGAATGGTAAGAGGTTCAACAACTTCAGATTCCGTTGGTATTCATAGCTCAGAACTTTGGCGTGTGTCTGACAACCAATTACTCTCGCAGCACTTGGTTCAAACTAAGAAGTGTCATTCATTGAATCGGAGTTGACCTGCTCAGTGATGGTTTCATAGACCGAATTGTGATTTTCACAGATAGCACTTGTGATTTTTAATTTAAGAGAACCCGGCTAATCAGCATTCTCTGTGGCCAAGTAGCCACAAACAATCTGAATCTCAAACTAAACTCATACTCATTTGAATCAGCAATCTCATGCTAAACTCTATTGAATCAACAATCTCAAAATAAACTCGTTTGAAACAACAAGCTCAAAAAATCAAACAGAATGCAGATTTAGAATGGTGATAAGAATTGAGCTACAAAGGTGGCCACAGAAACGGTGAAAAAGCTCTAAGTGCCTTTTAAATGGAAATTGAACACAGAAGATGACAAGTGCTGGCAACCATATGCAGATCTAAAATCTGAGCAAGTTGGAAATCCAAGCAGTTGAGTAAAAGCCAGAAAACAGCAGAAGGATATGTACATTAGCTGCCGCCCACTATTTACAACATCTCAAAAACAACAACTATAGTTCCTGCATTCAACCCCTAATGCTTGGCCCATTATAATCAGCATCATCATTTGTGGGAAATTGCAAGCCATTTGTGAAGGACTCCAACGAGAAGGTGTCTTTGTGTTGCTGATTCTCTAGATGCACCTCCTGCTCCGTCTGCTCCTCAATGTCTAGGTTGAGCTCCGCATCTGGCAAGTGTCTCATGATTGAAGCGATTT
The DNA here is from genome assembly GCA_951230915.1 of Antitrichia curtipendula. Classification (NCBI taxonomy): domain Eukaryota; kingdom Viridiplantae; phylum Streptophyta; class Bryopsida; order Hypnales; family Leucodontaceae; genus Antitrichia; species Antitrichia curtipendula. The sequence continues at coordinate 10,458,545 of OX579637.1, read as the reverse complement.
CCTCCTCTGAGTAGTACAAAGTGTCTTCTTCCCACCTGTAATACTGACCTACATCCTCCAAAGGCCAGTCTATATGAGGAATGACGGTTTGAGTGATCCAATCTTCCAAGGTAGATTGATATCCCCCCGTTTGCGATTTGCCGCGTTGAATTTTGATGTACGCTACCTTTTGAAACTCCAGCCCTGTGCACAGCTCCATTTGGCGGAAGTCAATATTCGCCTCCTTGGTCCACTCCACACTCCGCCTGACACCTCGACTTAGAAGAGCCCTTACTAAATATGAAGCAAAAAACGGGAGCTTTCCTTTTGTCCGCTCCACTTCTTGATCAACCCGGGCTAGGTAATCCCTAAGGACAGACTTGGATTCAAGAAGAAAAGACATCCCGAAGAGCAAGCCTATAGAACCGCAAAAGACCACTATATGAGCATGCAAGTAAACACAGCAAGCTCACAAGGGGCTGAACAGAATGCCAAGCCCAAACTAATTCCCCTTGCCTATTACCCTAAACCTAGCCTTCATAAGATCTGAATCATGATCCTCCCCGCATTAAATAGGATTTGATTTTGCAGCCAATCAAACATAATCAAGAAATGTAGAACATCAGCCATCAATCATCATGAGACTAACTTCACACATGTATACCAATTATAGCTAAAATTTACTTACAGTTGGACTGAATTAAATGAATTTATCCAAATTTTTTGGAGATGGCATTGCTAATGTGGCTTGTTAACTTTAAATCTCAGCTCTTCATCTGCATTCCCATTCAGGCTCTAGCATTCATCCAAATCCTCTCTAGATGCACCTGCATAAAGAATTCAATGATTGCCACATTCCTTACTCTTAGAGATTTCAAGACAAATGCACCAATTCAGCCGGGCATGTAAGATTTGAACCCTATTAGCATCTAGGATATGCATGCCCCCCCTTGAGTCCTCCATCCACCACCACCGCCCTCCCCCCCCTCAATGTAGAAATGGCAGCTGTATTTGAACGGTTCATTCACCATCTTCATTATCTTCAACTGAAAGCACAGTCATATTTTTCAACCTTACCGCCTCTTGCAACTCGTAGACCATGTCATTCCCAGTGACACGGTGGTCTTTTGGAGGCATGAAGAACTTCATAGCACAAATATGGCCAGCATGCATATAAACCACATGAGAATTTTGCAACAGGACATACAAACTCTTAGCCATCCTCCATGCTTGGTAGTAGTGTCATGCCACTACAAGATCTCCTTTTTCAAATTCAGTGCCCCACTTACAAGTAAAGTCAGACTTAGCCTCATGCAAAGGCTTTGAGACTTGTATCAGCCAAAAATCTTGTCCTTCACTATTGCCTGCAGCTGCATTGACACAGAAATTATCACCAATGTCGATAGTAGATGCCATTAGCTCTCCACCATCTCCCCATTGCCAAACTCCATTCCATCTGTCAACCACGGCACTTCTTACGAACTTTGTATCAGCAGGTTGCAAATACTTTACTTCCCATTGCCCTGTCCAATGCTCATTCACACAACTTGACCATTGGTTGTCAATACAAAAGGTTGCAAATACAAAAACAAGTCAATGGCTTTACCATAATCTGTGCCACCTGGTTCTTATTTGTTGCCATAATAGAGTGGATTTTGCAAGTCCCATGCACAACGTCACACTTGTGAATATTGTCTCGAAGTGGCTGGACATTGGCCTCAAGTATTTCCCAAAAAAATCGCCTCATGGGCTTCTTGCAACCACTATAAGTACTCTCTACCCTCTCACCCAAATGAGCTTGCAAGAAAACAACCACGTCATTAGCACACTGCAATTTCTGACCATGAGGCTTCAATTGCTCTCTCCGAATAAAAGACTTCACAACTGCACCTGCTCCATCATGGGGACCCTTGCCGTGACCACTCCCAAAGAAGCTCCACAGCATGGAGCAACCATTTGTCATATTGGGGTACCTCGAGACGAAATACCAAGGCCTACTACTCTTAAACTGATTAGTACACCCATCACTCCACACCCAATGTTTAAACCACTCCCAATGTTTGAACCACTGTACAAGGATTGTCCATTAGTATGGACTTCATACTGATATCAATTGACTTCAAATGAAACCCCCCTCTTGGTTATGCACTCTAACATATTCAGACCGGATTTAAAGGCACTTATAATGGACTCTTGAGTGAACATCATATTCATTAGTTTGGAAGATTGAAGACCTCCCAAAATAATCATGCTGATCTCGACTTAAATCAACAATTTCCATTAAAATGAGAATTTTGATGTAAATTGACATAAAACCTTTCAATATTAGGTCAAATCTTGAAAGGTTTTCTATCAGTTTAATTGACATAAATTTTTTCAATATTAGGTCAAATCTGAAAGGTTTTCTATCAATTTAACTCGAATCGAGTTAAATTGACAAGAAAACCTTTCAATTTTAGCTGAATTGATATAAAACTTTTCGTTGAGTTTTTTTTAAATAACCTCTCATTTCAATGGAAAACTCCCATTTTAATGAATATGATGTTAGTGATGTAAGTGTGCTTCACAAGACTTAGCATGAGCTCTTTAAGTAATGTTAATGGACTTCAAAGGGCTTCACATGACTCAGCAGGTGGACTTCAAGCCCTAAATTTAGACTTCAAATACACCTCAAATAACTCAGCTAAACCCTTAAAGTACTGATAGTGGACTTCAGAGCACTGATAGTATAATATGACTCTACATTGCATTTGAAGGACTCAACTAGTGACACATCCGTCATGTTTTCTTCAAGTGCCTTGTATGCACTAAGTGTATGGACTATTGAATGCCAAAAGGGACATTTAGCAAACAGATCTAATAGTAAGCACATACTACGGGCAGACCTTTACATACTCACCATCCTAAATGTGGTTTTAGTCCAGAAATTACTTAACTGTGTTTCTTGCTGATAATGTATCAGCTTTGTGTCATAAACACCAAGTGACACCCACTTATGCGTTAATCATTTTTGTTGGGTGAGACTCGGCTCTCTATCATCCACCAACCTGTGATGCAGTTGCGTTCTTCACTGCTCAGACCGTCTGTGCGCTTCTTCCGCACCAGTAGTATGCAGACGAAGTCCCCGTTACTGTTGATCACTTCCCGCCTAGAAATGGCGGCTAAAACATTGTGGTGGTGAATTCCTAATACTTTGGCTACTTGTCTGGCCGATGAATGGCCCAAAAAACAACTCACTATAGCATCTAAAATCGCATGCTTGCTTGCTAGCTTTGCTGCACTATTCCCTCTCTTCAGAAGGTTTAGATGGACTGAGACACCATCTACTACCTCCTCATATGCTGCTGCCATCTTCAAATCCAAAATGTGGTTTGGAAGATCACATTTGACTTTCTTATGATCTAGAACTCTACGGAGGATTGCTTTCCTACTGTTTGGCCCTGCACAACTAGCCAATTTGGAACTTACAAATTCAACAATAATAAGTGCAACCCTACGCTTCTCTCTATCTACCATGTGGTCCTCCATACCACTAGCAAGATGAGTTTCTAATTGCTCCTTTAACTCACGCTCTCTGCCACACTTGCTGTTACGAGCTGCAATAGCTTCACCATGCCGGTTGCGTGACCTGGCTTTGCTTAGATTTTGAGATGCCTTCTGATTTGCCTCTACGCCGTAGCCTAATCCTCGTTGTTGAGATTTCTGTACCTAGTGCAATGCTCATTCTTGAGGAAGAAACCTCTTGAGCCTAGGTTTATGACCAGCTCTAGCATCTCGTATCTCTGCCGACCCCATGAATCCTAAAACCTTCTTGCAGCACCAAATACCATACAGAACGCCAAAACTAGAATCGTCAAACGCATAAAATATTAAATTTGTGCAAGCAAACCGTAGCCAAGTTAACCCTATAAGCACTTGCAACCAAACCCTATCAGGTGCAAGCAAAGTCTCATGTCATGACCGTAAACTTCAACCAGTTTTTTCAACACGAATGCATTGTATGAAGCAAAAAATGAAGCAAATTTTGCAAGAGCTTTGCAAAATACTTACTTTGCCCGGGCTGACAATTTCTTCAACCCCTTCTCCTCTAGTGTATCAAACTCCAGTCCCTTGTGACTCTTAATCCTATAGAGGTGCAAGCAAATCCTATCAACAGTTTAGGTGCCCCAAAATCCTAAGCCCATTTCTTTGAAATTGCTCACGTTTCAGTCCCTCCACCTCCAGCCTATCGAGCAAATAACCCAAAAGTGATCTAGCCACAAAAAAATTGTTCACAAAAAATTAAACAAGACTATCAGTACCAAATTACTCACGTTTTAGTTCCTCCGGATCCTAAACCCCAAGCCCATTTCATCAAAATTGCTCACATCTCAGTCCTTGCACTTCCAGCCCATCATGCAAATAACCCCAAAATGATCCTGCCGCCAAAAACTTGTTCAAGAAAAATGAGAAAAGAACGTCAGCACAAAATTGCTCACGTTTCTCGTCCTGTAGCTCTAGCCCATTGTATAAATAACCTAGAAGTGGTCCAGCCGCTAGAAACTTGTTCACAAAAAATTAGATAAGATCATCAACACCTTAAACACCAATGGACCCTAAACCCTTACTCTGTCAGATTTCCACAACTTTGAATGTTCAATGTAATACCCCTACCACTCGACAGTAATCTAGTTTCACAATTACACTGGCTACAACTCTCCTAAGATGCAACCCTAAATCCAAAATGCTGCAAATAAACCTAGCCGGATGCAAGCAAACCCTAAATCCATAAACACCATAGCCAACCTTACTGAGCAAAATTAGTATGTATTCGGGCAATGCAACAAGAGTGACGATTGCATGACAACTGACGACCTGAAACCACGAATGAATCTCTACCGTCCGTATACTTGCAATCTTGAACGTACACGAGTACCCGGGCATTGGGTCTGCATTGCTCAGCCCGGGCTGTTCTCTATCAGTGTAGCTATAAAAGAAAGACGAAAAAGGTTTTGCAGGAAAATATCATTTTAGATAAACAATTTCTATAAACAATTAGTGAAGACAACATATCAAAATTCCAACTTTAAATGTGTTAAATCAATCCCCGAAATTAGATGGCAATTCTAGATATATAATAGTCCATATCTACAAATTTAGGGATACAACTCTACATATTTCAAGTCCAAACATTTGATACACTATGACCCTGTTCAAATATGATTCCATTGTTTGCAAAATATTTTGAATTATTCAGTGATAAATGAGTCCTTATGATGAATGTTGTGGACTCTGACAGTAGGTTAAGAGTACATATTAAAGTCCTTTATACATAGAGAATAAACAATGTTGCAAAGATCTCTTTTGTAGTTCGTAAATCATCAAGTATACAACATTAGTATGTGTCCTTTTCCAAATTCTACAACTTCTCTCTATTTGAAATTACAAGAATTTCAAAAACACCCACTGAAATAAGGACTTTGACAGTCCATATTGGTACATGGTAGTGTGCATTTGCCCTGTAAGGGTACGGATTTCTTCCATTTGCTATTGTAGTATAATTCTTTGGTGTTGGATTTTGGTTTGTTTGTTAAGACTAGAAAGAGCAAGAATCAAGAGTGGTGAGTCCCTACCCCTCGGAAAGATCACTAGCGGACCCCTTGAGGATAAAAACAAGGGGATCTAAAACCAGTTTCTTAGAGAGTTGGAACCGGTTTCTGGAAGAGGATTAATCCGGACTAGAATCCGCATAACACTAGTTTCCGGAAGAGAAGCAATCGATTGAACGGATTGCTTGGGTGTTTGAGAAGTGATACCGGATACTGAAAACTTGAAACAACGTACTAGAATTCGTTGGGACGATAACTCATGTCATCTTACTACAATTTTGTGTTAAAGATACTTATGCGCTGACTATGCGTGCGACACATGTGATGAAAATCTTGTAGACTGGTCCGGGCTAGATTGGCCACTGCTCCCATTTGCTCGAAGAGATTGTTCTGCTGAGTCGATTGAGTCAAGTTCACTGATTATGGCGTTTCAATTTGCGCTTAAGCTGGGGTTTCCGCCTGAACCGGAAGACTCTGCTCTTGAACCGGAACCTTCGTAGTGATCTGACTTTGCTGCGCCAGCCCCCCTTGTGGAACTTTATGCGGCTTTAGCAACGACCCCAGTCCCTTCGGTTGTGAAGGGATGGAACTCTCATCCAACGGTTTGAGCAGAGTTTGAAGGTATGGGTTAGTGGACAGATCCGAAAACAAGGAGAAATTCATCGCCTGTTCCAAATCGACTTGAGCCACCAGTGACTACATCTCCCTCAACACCCTCTCCATCCTCGCTTGGAAGTCCATGAGGATCATGACCACCTTTGTTCCGGTCACCTGCCCATCCATCACCAACTGCACATCATAGAAGGCCGCCTTATTCACCAACTCGCCCGGTTGGGTGACGAGTGATCGTAGGCTCCGGATCACGTGAAGGACATCCTTCTCGTTCCATCTTGCCAAGAAACATTCTCTTTCCGTCCAACTGGTCCAAGCTTGGAACTCGTCCCGGGTCTTCTCCAAATTCCGGATCTGTTCATCTTTCTGATGGATGACTTCCGGATCCGGCCTTCGTCTAATTTTGTCCATGATTCCCTCCGGCTGCATCTTCAACTCCTCCGCTATTTCCTTTATAAACCCAATTGCTCCCTCGTATAGGAGACGCACCTGACCCATCCACTGGAATCTGACATCTAAGAATCCGACATCGACATAAAAGAATTCCTGGTTCTGGATGGCCTCTCTTCATCCGGAACCAGATTCAGCTCCACCGAATCTACCTCAGGTTGCTTCCCCCTTGAACCCGGATCCGTCGACTTCCTCTTTGTGCCTCTCCGCTTGAGTCGGTTCACTACTAGAATTGCCTACCCCAATTTGCACATTTATGTTGATTTGGCAATTTTTTAAATTTTCTCTATTGGTTTGGCAAACAATCAACACGTTTCTTCTGTCCAAACCAACTGAAAATTGTTAATTCATATCCAAATCAACTAAAAGATGTTGATTGATGTCCGAATCAAGCTATCCGAACCCACTCCCTAATCAATCTAAAACAATTGATTTTTCAGTGGGTTAAGACACGCTTTTTTCTACTAGTGGTTTTCCTCCTATTCCTCCTTGGATTCCGGAACTTCCTCTTGTACCTCGTCCATCAACCCGTACTTGAGGAGCTTGCATCTGGTGTCGTAGATGAGTGTCTCATCCGGCGTCAATACATCCCCGTGATGGTACAGATGGAACAGGTAGGGGCATATGGGGCTGTACTTGGTTTTGGCAACGTGGTCCGCCAATTTTGCAACCACCGTTCCAATCACCCTCCTTCAGTGCACCACTCTCTCCTTCAAGGCTCCAAAGATGGTGTTCGCCACTATGATTGTGACCCAACTAGATTTTTCCGGATAGAGGATCAGAATCATAAATTCCAATATTCGCCTATGCCGCTCGTTGATGCGGTCTGCGATTGCGTAACCCTCCTTTGCGTGAGGCGAATTCCGGAATTTATCTGTGGCGTACTTATTCGCCCTTGAAGCTAGGTCGTCCCCGAACTTCCAGAACTGGTACACCTCCATCCAGATATCTTCCGTCCACCCTTTCCTCTGTCATCTCACGATCAACTCATATTGATTCGCCATTCCGTCATTTAGTTCCTAAATCAATTCATCATTCTTCAAATTCCACGGCCTCTCCAAAAGTCCCACACACCCCATCCGTCTGAGGTCCTCTTCTAACTCCTGACGGATCGTTGGGTCGCTCGGTATGGTCGGACAAACCATCCGGGCAACAATCGGCACCTTTGCAAATCTTGGATTACTACTTTCCGCCATTTGGAATCCGAAAACTACACCCTAATCCAGCCTCACCTCTCTCTATCCATAAACAAACTCTCACTACACTTTCTCTCAACTATCTACACGTGAAGGAGTTCAGGAAACTCAGAAAAGTGAGGAGGACAGGGTAGCAGAAGCCCTTAAGTACCCAATGCGCCGCCGCTAGTTCTCGGATTAGAACTAGATTAGGATTCCATTCCCGAGACGAGTCCCCTAGCCTTGTAGGCTAGATCCCTAGACCGTAGGTGGTGGCGTTCCGATCTACTCTCGGATACCGTACCGTAACCGCATTGGAAACCTGTTTCCGGACAAAGCCATATTCCAAACTTAAGCATCTCCGAAATAAAATCATCGTTTTTTAAATACAAAACTGAAAATTTTCTAACCTATTACATCTACTCTACTCTATCTATGCGGAAATCAAGTTTCCGTATTGTGACAATCATCCCTTTTCATTTGCACATACATCTCTATCCTCTCATTCGCCTCTCCGTAATTCTATCTACATAATCCACCTACCCGCCTATCCGTACACTACAAATATTTTACTGCAATTGTGCTGTCCGCCTGTTCATTATTCCATCCGCTTGTTCAGCTTTTCATCTGCCTATCATGTCGCCTCTCCGCATTTGTGTCCACATTTGTGTCCTATGCCAAATCACCAATCATCTTATATTTTGTACATATAGGTCGCAGTAGGGAAGTTCGTTGCAAAATCAAAAATGTGTTATAATCCTTAATCAACAGTTGTAGGAATCCTTCATGGTCATAAAATAACCTAAATCAACGGAAACAATTTTTAAGTGAATTGTTCTTTAAACCAAAATCTAACCCCTCTATCTTCCATTTCTTTCCTCTCATTTTACTCTTTTCTTGACTATGTGTCACCTATTTTCTCAAGCCTTGGTCATCTAAAAGCAATATCTCCTTCCATCTAGTGTAATCAATTTCTTCCATCCATTTTTCCATCTATTGTCATCTTCAAATTTCATCTATTGTCATATGTATTTCTCATCTATTTTCATCCATTTTTCAGTTCACTTTCATCCATAATTTTTATATACAAACCATTTGTATTTTTCATCCATTTTCATCCATTTTCAACCATTTTCATTCATATTTTGCATCTAATTTTCCTAATCACTTTCATCGATTTCTTTCAATTTTTTTTTCTCCAGTTCCATTTTCTATAGACACTCTCTTCCATTTCTTCCATTTAATTTCGTGAATTTTTTTTCAAATTTCATCCATTTTTTCATCAACTTTCATCCACTTTTTCATCCATTTTTTTCCACTTTTTTTTTCCCCTTCCAATATTTTAGCTCCCCGCTCACCAATCCCTGCTCCATGCTCGCCGCTCCCTTCCCTGCATTCCTTGAAAATTAACTACCTCAGTCTCGAATGCGCCTCTTGCAACGATTTCTCACTTCCTTGAGCAAATGAACAAAGTGACTTCATTTTATCAACCCGTTGACCTTGGTAATCTCGCTGCAATTGCATTAAAAATCCTGTAGTGGGGTTGAAAGGAGGTGGGTCAGCCACTAGCATAGTAGTTCACTTGTAGTTATAGTGGCCTTAATGCCTTCCGTACTTGCGCCCCCTTGCTAGCTGTATTCATCACGTTGGGCCCTCCTCCCCATACATCTATATAATTAGGTGCGTAGTAGTTCCTCCACACCAAGATCTCTGTGGAGTAGAGAAGCTTGAATTCCCTATAGTCTAATAGTGATGCCTGTCGCAGTCCGAATTTTTGGTTTTCAGTTGTTTATCTAGAAAACGGAACGGAAACTATCGATTAGTATGTAGGTTTTGTCTAGAAACAGCAGAGGACGGAAAATTAGGAAAGACATTGAAATAGTGGAGTAGTTCGAACGAATCCAATTCTAGTGGTGACACCTAGGAACCGGATTGGAATCGGATCCTTGTCCGGAAGTAGCAGTGAACCGGATTGGGGGTATAGAACCGGATTAGGGTTAGACCGGATTGGTGGGACCGGACCGGTAAACGTCATCATGACGGCTTTTAGGTTAGGAGAGACTATAAAAGCCCAGGACCTCCTCAGTCACTCTCCATTTCCAAACGCTGTTTGGTGAGAGTGTTCTTGGGCGCTCCTCGTTTTCAAGTGTTGTGAGCGTGCGCGTGTTTGTGTGAGCAGTAGAGGTGTGCTGCAGGGTAGGTTTCCGGTTGCGTACCGATCGCTGTGCAGGTTTCCGGTTGAGATCGGAGAGAGAACGTGAGAACGGGACGTGCGGCTAGGACTGTGTGAGGTAGAATCGGAAAGGACTGTCTTAGATCTAGTCTGTGTCCATGTCGCAGCTTAGGCGGAACAGACCAGGCCCATCCATGTCGTTGGCTCCGGTCAAACTCCGGAAGGTCGTTCTGGTTCTCCCTTCGATAGAGGAGGAGATGGAGATGCTCCGGTTGGATCTCAACCGGATGGGGTGCCAGGGTTTGCTCGACAAACCTTGGGGTTTCAAGGACAAGCGGATGGTGAAGGAGATCTAGGGGAAGTGGACGAACCAGTTCGACAACACGATCCGCTGTGTTCCACATCAATGGACGGAAGAGATCTGGAGGGAGGTTTATAAATTCCGGGCAGGAGGCCACGGGATGGCGAACCGGAAGGACGAGTACGTCCGGGGCAAGTTCCGAGGAGCGGTCAACCCCAAAGACGGATACGCGGTGGAAGACTGCATCGACGACCGGCACCGGAAACTGTTACAGTTCCTGATCCCGATCCTCCATCCGGAAAAGCCGACAAGGGTGACAATCACCCTCGGCAACACTATTTTCGGTGCCCTGAGCGGTGACCGGAAAGCGGACTGGGCCCGGATCATGTTCAATCTGGTGGCCCAGTTGGCGACGAGGGTCGGAAGGAGTAGGCCGACACCCGTGTGTCCCTACCTCTTCCACCTCTATGAGCAACACCAGCTCCTTTTAGACTCGGGAGAGAAGGAGTAGAAGGCCCAGGAAAATCTCCTAAAATACGGAGAATTGGAAACGGACGAGGAGGAAGAGGAAACCGGATCCGAGACAGAAGAAGAAGAAGAAGATGAAGAAGAGGCGGAGAGGCAGCCCAAGCGGCACAAGACGACGTCTCCGACCGGAAGAGGATCTCCACTCGGTGATAAAACCGGAAACGAGAAGACACCGGAAGGGGAGAAGACAGGCTGTTCGAAGAAGGGACCGGTCGACCCGTTCGAGAAATTGGTGAAGACCCTCGTCGACATCCGCACGGACTGGGAGGCAAAGAGAATCGCCCTAATCCAGATCGGAGAGTTGGTGCAGGTAGCACCGGATAGCAAGTTGCCAGGGAAGGTAGCGGAGTGCATCACCAATCCGGTCGAGATCCGAAAGCAGGAAGCGGAGATCCGTCGACTTCAAGAGGAGGTCGACATGTTGAAGGCGGAAGTGGCCACCTTCAAGGAAGATATGGCCGCCACCCGGGTAATGGCGGACGAAACGCAGAAGGTGGCGGAATCAGTAAAGGCGACTTTCGGTGAGACCGGAAGCGTGGCAGTCAGGGCCAGACTCTTCGACGAGAAAGTCTTGGAGGAGAAGAAACTATCCGGTACCCGGATAGTCCGGATCCTGACTGACTTCTCTGAGCAGGTGGAGAAGAATTTAGTCTTAGCACAAGGAGCGGCGGACCGGATGGAGGAGTGTACACAGAAGCTGACCGGATCGATGAGGGTCCACCTATCGAACATCTCCATGCCGGAATCGTTTCCGGAAGTGCCAGACCCAAGGGAAGGAAGGGACCAGATTCCGCAGTCAAAGCCAAGTCAGCCTTCCCAGACCGCGCCGATCAACATCGAAGACTCTCCCGGTTCTGACATGCCAAATCCGATGGCCGGAGAGCGGAACAGGAACTTGGAAGAAGTCTTCGAGCAATTGGAGGCGGAGCCCAAGAGTCCTTTGTTGGGGCGCGGGATAGCGATGTAGAATAAGTTAGGAAAGATAGGATAGGAACGGATCCGGATTAGTAATTCGATCCGGTAGTGTTAGGAGGACCGGAAGTTAGGATCCGGATTTAGGTTGACTTTTAACGGCTCTTTTTGCCTTTTGTTATTTTTGGAAGTTCTCAAAGTGTATATAATTCAGTCCTTGTGCTGAGGACGGGGAGTCTTTCCCTCTGCATCTTTCTTTGTGTTTTCTCCTTGTGCTTCTTTGTTGTACGATCTCCCATGTCTTGGCAGGATTGTGCGTGAGGGAGTTCGGAAGGCGCGAGCGGATGCGATGGGATTTCTCTCCTTGGTGTTTTCTTGGTTCTAAGTGCATGTGAGCGGATAGGATAGAGTTGGGAGTGAACTTCAGTGCCTCAGCGCGTCTAGAGTTTGAGATTCTGGGTGAGAAAGTCGTTGTTAGGCTAGGCGGATAGGGAGGGAGTCCTTAGTCGCGCTAGAACTCCTGGGTGAGAAATCTGGTTGAGTGTCCGATCTCCTGTGAGGTCTCACCATCTTAACAGTAAACGGAAGAATTCTAGTTGACGTTGGAATGGACGGGTGCACTTGTAACCGCCTTAGCTTCGCACGGAATAGGATGACATCAGGGTCGTTGTAGTATTGAGAGGATCGTACGGGGGGTCTTTGTGTGACCAGTGGACCGGATTGCAATCTGGATTGCTGTGAAGGACCAAACCGGATCTGTACTAGCCTAGGAAGGAAGAGATTTGGAAAGTGGGTCTTCAGCCACTATAAGTCACGGAAGGTGTGGTGGGCCTACCACTCTCAAAAGCAAGCGGCGAACCCTCTGATGGCTAAATAGAGGTAAAACCAAACCGGATAGGAGAGGAAATGGTTGTGAGTTGTCTAGAGCGGATTGGCCTAGACGGATACCCGGACCGGAAGAGATAGGGTCCTGGGGTTGTGTTGGATTCGATAACCGAAAGACTAGCTGGAATCGGAAGATAGAAAGAATCCGGTCCTTTGTTTTCTGGGTGTTTGAACTTCCGGTCATAGAAAGAGGACCGGAAAAGATGGATATTACTACTGACTTGGCTTAGTTCGTTAATAGAGTTAGATACTTCACAGAATCTCGTGGGTCCGATCTTTAGAGTCACTTTGTTATGCTTTAGAGTGGTTTTTGGGAGTATAACATGGGAATTGCTTATCCTGTGCTGCAACAATGCCCCTTCAAGGCATCCAAATAATACCCTCTATTCCATGTAGTAATTAAAACTGATGTTTTTTTATTTCTAGAGCTCACACCACATGGTGAACTCCCTCCTAAAATCATCAACCTCTATGGTACTTATAGCATCTGAGAACCGTCGTACCACTAATAGAAAACAAGCTATCAATGATTGTCCTAAATGACTGGAAATTGTCCACAATGACTGTAAAGGAGTCATTGTGGACAATTTTTAGTCATTTAGGACAGTCATTGATAGCTTGTTTTTCTACTAATGTACTCCACGGTTGATACCTCCATAGAATGTAGCCATCTTGTTCCAGATAAAAACGGACTCAACGTAGCACTACCAGAATTGCCTACCCTAATTTGCACGTTTCTGTTGATTTGGCAATTTTTAAAATTTTCTCTGTTGGTTTGGCGAACAATCAACACGTTTCTGTTGTCCAAACCAACTAAAAGTTGTTAATTCATGTCCAAATCAACTGAAAGATGTTCACTGATGTCCGAATTAAGCTGTCCGAACCCACTCCCTAATCAATCTAAAACAATTGATTTTTCAGTACGTTAGGACACGCTTTTTTCTACTAGTATAAGGGAGCTTTATCCTGTGGTTTACCTCGGTGACTTGGAAATCTTTTCCTTTGCCACTTGTGGTGTCTTCCACCCAATCCGCTCGATCCTCACTAGGCTCTAATGTCATTTGAAATTTTTGTATTAGAAAAAGGCCGTTGACTCCGAGGTCGAACTGGCACAAATCTACTAATTCCCAATGGCTCAAGAATGGTGTCACTGGCAAACAATACACCACTCCTAATATACCTCGTTTGTCGAGGTGAATCCAATTTTCACATATGCAACACCATTCACAGATAATATTGCACTACTAGAATTGCCTACCCTAATTTGCACGTTTATGTTGATTCGGCAATTTTTCAAATTTTCTCTGTTGATTTGGCAAACAATCAACACGTTTCTGCTGTCCAAACCAACTGAAAGTTGTTAATTCATGTCCAAATCAATTGAAAGATGTTGATTGATGTCCGAATCAAGCTCTCCGAACCCACTCCCTAATCAACTCAAAACAATTGATTTTTTAGTGGGTTAGGATACGCTTTTTTCTACTAGTGTTGCCACGCCTCATGCTTCCCTTCAATGGCCTCAAAATAGATAGTGCGTGGTAGTTTCCAATCAATAAAGCCAAGGATCAAAGCGTCTCATATACTAGAGGCTCTCTTCAACCACCACCCTTGTTCCAACTACCAAGTAGTTTAAAACAAATAGCCTTGGACTCAAGATTCTGTAAAGATCAAAGAAAATGTTGGTAGCTCAATAGACCCCAAAAATATGTGTCTCACAACCTCCCGTCGGTGTCCCTTGTTTCTCAATACAATGGCAATATTTGGAATTACCAAATTCTCCTCTTCCACTCTTCTCCTAGCTCCGCACAAAGGCGCTTTGATCACGGGTCTCACCGATTGCCGTTTATAAATAATGCAAACACTGCCTTGTTGGATTTAAAACCTCACAGTCTTAGCATTCAGTATCTTGGTGCCAAGCAATTTCTAAGATTAAACTTTAATGCGATCTCATGCCAAAAGAGATAGAACAAATGGTGGTGTTGATTCCTCCACTTGATCTTACCTTAGTGATTCACAAGATGATCCCACCTGCAGGCCTTAGAAAAAATTAAGCAACCTTTGGATATTCTCTCTACTCAAATTGGTTTGAATACTTTGATCCCTAGTTCTACTAAGTTTCAAACCTCCAAAGCGCTCAATAATGCCTTTGTCCTTGTCTATGACAAAACCAAGAAGCTAAATGTACCATTGCAAGATCAAGTATAGTCAAAGAAAATGGTAAATACCACATGTATGATCAAGAATTAAGCTACATGAAAAATAAAGAGTAACTCATATATAAAAATGGTATTTAGTACATACCGCCAAGTGCACCACAATCTTGAACTAGCTACCTTAATCTGCTAATCCCCATACAACTAGCTAATAGTGTTGTGTTAGCATTAACATTACACCTATCACATAAAAAGATGAACTTGCAATCCTAGCATGCAATCCCAGTTGATATCAAACCCCCCCACTCCCATAACTCTGTCTAGTATCTTCCACAACCTCTACGCCTGTGAATGATAGTGAAGGACCTCATCACGATGTTCATCTCAACATTGCAGTGTGACAATTGGATTTAGGTCTGCAAACAATGTATAGCACACTATGCCAAGCTGATGTACGCCACATTATTGTGCACTTGTTAGTCTTATTTTCTAAGTTCTCCAGAATCCTGCATCATCGTGCAGAACACCTTGTGGTGGTAAATGCACTCAAATAAAGCGAAGCAAGCCAGCAATATGTGTTGCTTGCCTAAACCAATCTACTCAACCATTTGGATGATGTGGATCCCGACGTATTTTGCTAGCAAAATGAGAAAATTGCATGTATGCAGCAACATGTGTAGGTACTACTATAAGAGCATGTACTACATGTGTATACTGTTGAAGAGGTTGTGGTAGCTCCGATGGAGCATAATCATTGCCATGGGCATCCGCCTGTGATCTGGTGGTGACCATGAGTGGACAAGAGGACTTAAAACCATAAAACACCCTCACATAACTTCCACAATAACGCTCCAACTCCTTAGCAAATGTCTACAAAACCTCTAGTCAACTACCAATCCAAGCACCACATGTTAGCTCCTTTGGAAGTAGGGGAGAAATGACACTATTTACCCCCAAAAGTTAGGGATAAGATTTTGGTGGAGCTTTCCCATTGGCCCTATATGGCTTAGTCCCCATAACTTTGGACCCCAATAATGCACATTAGTAATATTATGGACCTAAGACCTATTTCCAAGGCTAAAATGGCCTAAAGCTGTGGCTATGGAGCTCCAGCTTAAGTTCTCTTTACAACTCCAGCTCACAAAAATTCCTCCAAAAAGACTCTAAAATGCATTCTTCAACTAACTTAGGTGTAGAATTTCACTATGCACACATCTATAAACGCAATGAGATCTTTTTCAAGTAATATAAGATGAAGAAAAGCTTCAAAATAAACTAGAAAAAACTCATAAGAATTACAAAGTCAAATCAATGCCATTTTTAAAGATTGATCGCATGTTTAGATAGAGTCTACGAGGCAAAGCCTCTCACTCCATTATATGGAAGACTCAACTTGAAAAAGATGTCAAATAGAGGTCTTGGACATTTTAAGGTCCCAAATGAAATGCCGCTTTCCTGCCACGGCTCCAAACTCACATCCAACGGTCAAACAAACTCCACAACGCTCCAAACCACCTTCCAGCACTCCCTTTGACTCTGCAACGTTGGACCAATGGGAAATCCAAGGTCACACTACTCGCATAACACCCTCTTTCAATGTGGTGACTAACTCCACCCTTTGAACCTAATAGTCTTCTACTTCTTCAAGTTCAAATCTATGATCCTCAAAACAAGAATCATAGTCTTGCAGCGCCTCAAGATAGAAGGGCAGTTGCTCAAAGGCCCACCAATTACTAAATAGAGCGTTGTATTGTCTCTAAGTCCGTTGCCATGATTAAAACCCGGTCTTCTAGTCGTTGAAGGTCACACCTTCAATTCTCCATGAGTAGCGGTCACAACCATAGATCCACCACTATGGTCCTTGACAATGCCAAAATATTAATTCCCCAACTCTTGAGTGGATCAACATTCTCAAATAGTAAGGTTGGCTATTCTTCACTCTCTGCACCACGAATATCAACCTTCTTCAATATGTTGTAATCACAGGTACGTATTCATATTATATATAAACTTCAAATGTTAAGTCTTCTTTTCCATCATCAAACTATTTCTTAGTGGCCTATCCTATCGCAGCTCTAGATTGGTTTAAATTGCAAGGTAGGGATAAGAAATCACAAGACACGGGATGGATAGAACAAACGACATACTACGAGATATTGTCGAAAAAATGACTCCTAAACTTCAAATTCACAGTTTGTTGGTCATTACTCTAGCCTCACTGTAAGAACAAGCAAGTCTCGACCATGCGGACCAAAACTCCCACTTTGTCGCCACGACAAGAAATGGGGCTAAGCAATGGTGTGACCCACGTCGCTTGCAACAACAATAGTTTACAAAGCAGAAAATGAAGCCTTCAAAATAGGTCAAGGCATCCCAAGTTCAAGTAATGAGCCTGAAATCAACTAGAATGCCTCAAAACCTTCTAAATGACCTTTTTCCATACTTTCCAAACTAAAATCAGCCCCTCATATAATAGGTTAATACCACTATTTTTTTTTTTTTAAATTTAAAATTTAAAATTGTGTTAATTTTTAAAAACATTTCAAAAGTTACTCCAATAATTATTTAGATAACTTTAAAATTCACCCCAATAACTATCCTAATAACTTCTAAAATTACCTTGGTAAATATACTTGTAACTTCTAAAATTATCCCAAATAATTATCTTTGTAACTTTTTTAAATTACCTCAGTAATTGATCTAATAAATATCCCGGTAACTTCTAAAAGTCAACCGGTCTTCATCTCTCCTATTTTGTCAAGCTATCAACGCTTGCAAAACATCAACAACAACAACAACAACAACAACAACAACAACAACAACAACAACAACAACAACAACAACAACAACAACAACAACAACAACAACAACAACAACAACAACAACAACAACAACAACAACAACAACAACAACAACAACAACAACAACAACAACAACAACAACAACAACAACAACAACAACAACAACAACAACAACAACAACAACAACAACAACAACAACAACAACAACAACAACAACAACAACAACAACAACAACAACAACAACAACAACAACAACAACAAAAAACACCTCCAAAATCAACAACAACAACAACAACAACAACAACAACAACAAAAAACACCTCCAAAATCAAACCCTAACGCAAAATTTCAAAATGCCATGACTTTCTCAATATTAGGCAGTTTTTGACAATTTTGTAGTTTTGGGATAGCTTGGACTATAAGTTATCTTTCTAATACTAAACAACCATCCAAATGATCCCAAAACACCAAATCAGCACTAATGTTAGTTTGGTCCAGCACACATGGGATTTTGGCAATTTTACTAAAATTCAAATATCTACTTCAGTTTTCCTCATAATTGAAAGAAACAAACTGGACTTGGATCATTACAGTCAAGTTCTCCAAGTTCTACTTAGCAACCCTCTATGCTTCCTAAAATCCTCCAACTCCAAATCAGCACCTTCAACTCCAAAGCTCCAAGATTTGAATTTGTCAACGCTTCTACACATCACCACCAACACCTCCAACACAAATATAGCAAATCAAACATCTCCAACCACTCTAGTACTTTAACATCAGCACCCCATCATCTTCTTCAAGTAATAAGCTTCATAAACACTCAAAGGTTGCTTCTACTTTGTCTCAATTAGATTAGTCTTACAAAATCACACAAATTAAGGAATAACAGTAGTAAAGATTGGTATAACAACCATCCATCATTACATTTCGTGCTTCAACTCCTTCCAACTCATAAACTATAATATATGCAAGACTTGAAGTGAATGAATGAGCCAAGGGGCGGCCTAGGATTACAACCACCCCAAAGGTGCCCCAAAATAGCTTTGTTCACACCTCTAACAGTCCAAAAACACTAGTTTAGCCCCCAATGGCCAATACATGGCTATTTCTGCTATACCATTTCTACAATCAACCCTTTTAAAGCCCACTAGCTACCTATCATCAAATAGCATGACAATAAAGAGCACGGTCTCCTTACCTTCAAACACAAGAAACATGATAATATCCTTGTATATTAGGGATCCAAATGCCTTGGCAGCTTCAAATGTTATTCAAATTTAGCGATAACAATGAATTGTCCTTTGATGCTACCTCTAGAACTTTAAAAACACAAGTAAATTACTTCCCATTTTGTAATGTTATTGTAGTGGTTTAGGCTAGTTGGTAATAAATGTTAGCTTTAGATGGTATAATTAATGTACAATTCAAAATTACACTAACCATATCCAATGTCACTATTGATATTAAATTTGATTCATAAGTGCTCTTATTGATAGCAATCCAAACATCCACTATGATTAGTGTGCATTTATTTTGTCTATTGTGTTCTAAAAGACATCTGGTATCCAAACAAGTATCTACACAGCAACAATGATGTCAAAAAAAATGTCACATTGAGCATGTCATGCATTTTGGATACATTCCAAAACAAGTATGATTGTTCAATTTGCAATGGTGTCATGTTTTACGTCCATGTACATGATTGCTATATTAGAGTTGGCATCACCATTGACAAACATTCATCTTATTAAGTATGCATACTCTAGTAGCCGCTCATCCAAGATAATATGTATATGAACAGAACATTATAGAGTACATTTTCTACAAGAAATTATTGAGACATTGATTTCTCTTTGATGTTTCCATTGGTGTTGACGTGGATGCAAAATACAATATTGGACACACTGGAAAAAACATAATAGTTGACACAAACAATATTGACAACATCAACAGTGTTCATTACTTGTCAAGCAGTGTACCCTAATATAGCACATGCGGTACCATATGAATGGCTTGTAATAGAATTCCCACATTAATAAGAGTAGATATGCTAGAGTCTATTCCATTGAACTATTAAAAATAATTGTAAAGGCAATGTATTGCATGTAATAATGAATAAATGAAATTCAAGGGTCATTAAGAATGTGTATATGATTGTCATCCAAAACCTCAATGCTACGTTCATGAAATCAGAATGTTTTCCCATAAGAGAAAACTCAAATTTATGTTCAAAATTCTCTTTCAACAATAGAACCAACCACTTGCAATATCCCACTTTGTTTAAAAGTCAAAAAGTTACTAATCACAATCACTTAAAGGCCAAAGGATTGAATGTAACTCTACATTCTTCTACTTTAAAATCTCCATTTAGTCATAGCTTTGAAGCAACCACATGTAATGTACGTAATGAGATAAAAATTCTACATCAACAAATCTGGTGCATATACTTCTTCCATTACAATTAGAGAGGTTATCTAGATTGCAAAGCAATATTCACTTGATGTAGATTGCCCTATAGATTGTTGTAATCCAAGGTCTTCAGTATACAATAAGATGTACTTAATTAAAATAATATTAACCTTAGTAAACTATAAAGAATAATATAGCAATACAGTACATTTTTTTCCACAACCAATAGAATAAGAACTATATAAAACCATGATCATTACCTCTATATAGTACATTGGAAGATATAGAGGATTAAAATGTCTTCAATCTTCTTAAAGTACATATTAAAATGAAAAATGGAGTCTTCCACATGCTCTTTAGAGGGCCTTCTCAATGATCCAAATTTTCTATAATATATATAATTGCAATTTCTTCAAATGATGCTCCAATATATATTTATGTTTGAGATATGACTGCTCAAATGTTTAAACAATATATTTCATTATACAAAAATTGTAAAAATATGTCCAAGCATATTAAAAGATCCTATAAGCAAAGCAAAAGGAAAAAAATAAGATGGAAGAGAAATTTGTGACCAACCTAAAAATATCCAAAATGGAAGAGATGATAGGAAAGGCAACAATGGATGTTGGAGAGACTACAATAGGAGAAAATTAGGGAGATGCCAAAGTAACATTGATGCAGCTAATAAAAAGAGTGTTCAGTGTAAAGAGTTGCACCAATTCTAAACAATAAAAACATCAAATGGAGTAGCAAAAGTATATAACTATCAAAAGAGCTATATCATTAAAAAGCTTATTGTTTTGGTGACATTAAAGTTTATTATTGACATCCTAATGTTTATTATTCACACATTGGATAGTATTTCCCACACATCTTTCTTTTTGTTTTCAAGTTTGTTCTTTCCTTGTTGGACTTTAGAAGCATAGAGGTTTTGCATTTTATTCTCTTTGTCTTGCACTCCTAGATTCTTATTAATGCTTACCTTTTTTTAACTTGTTGTGTTCTTTAATTGCATTGTCCCTTCTCAATTGGGCCATTACCGAGCTTTGCCTTGTGGTTTCTAAAATTGAAATTGGAATGAGCTTTTTTTTGCTTGGTTGTCATTTTTTTCCTCCTTCATTTTATTGGCTTCTTTGTTGGTGGTGATGTTCTACTTTTCTTGTAGTAAGCCTTCTCTTACTATTGTTATGAATTCATTCTTATTTTATTTTCATTGATTTTTTGCTTCTAATCTTGTAGACCTTCAATGTGGTAGATCATATGTTTTATGTAGTTTCCTTGTACATTACTTATATTAGTCTTTGCTCTAGAACCCTTACTTGCACCTTTTGTCTTGCCCTTGTGTATCTTCTCTTTTATTTGTAGTTGTTATCACTATTCTTTCAAAGTCTTTTGCAGTTGCATTCTATTGTTAATTTCTCTAAGGTTTTTTCCATTTGCACATTGTATATTCTCTCTTGGTTTCCTTGCAAATGTTTTCAAGAATTCACCTTTGCTCCAAGTGTTTGTGCAATTGCTTTAAATTATTATAAGAAACTATGGTTTTTCATTTCTAATGAAGTTGACAGATTTTGGATGATGTCGAATGTAACAATCCATATTTTTATGTCAACATTAGTATTCAATGTAACATCAAGATGTTACATTAGACATCATTGTTGACATAAAAATTATGAATTATTATATTTGACATCACCTAAAATCCCTCACCTAAAATATAGGGGTTTTATAGTAAATGTTTGATTAAATCTTCCATTTATTTGTATAATTGCTACCATGATTGAATTCTTTGTCCAAATGCATTCCTGGCTATTTTTAAGAATTTTTTTTCTTCCTTTGACAATGTGATTGTCTTTGTTTGATGATGTTCTTGTTGTTGCTTTTGCAGTTGGAGTGATCTAAAATGCTTGGGACTTCTTAGGTGTTCCCATTACTTGTGTATATATTCCCATAGTTTGTCTTATTTCTCCAAATGTTTATTTAGATTTTTTATTTGTAGAATCTTAATAATAATAATAATAATAATAATAATAATAATAATAATAATAAGCATTGTTTTTCTAAATGCTTTCTTTGATGAATGTCTGATGATGTTCTTTTTGTTGTCTTTGTAAATGCTATATTCTTGAATGCTCAACTCTTCTTGAGTATTGTTGGTCTTGTCTCTTTATTCTTGATTGTTACTACTCTTGTTTTTCATGTTCTATTTATAGTTGTTACATTTGTTGTTAGTATCTCTTATGTGCCTCTAAATTTTGATATACTAAAAGATTTGACACTTAGATTTATATGCTCTTTTTCTACTCTTGGTATAACATTTAGATTTCTCCCTTGTTTTTTTTCTTGTATTGATTTTGAATCTTACTACAACATTGTTGTATTGTTGGCAGGTTGTTCTATTCTATGATCTAGTTTATTTTCATCCTATTTTTTAGTTTTTAAGAGCCTTTCATTATATGAGTGCTAAGTTATGTTTCTGTCCTTGAATTGTTTTTAGTTTTTATGGTTTTTCTTTGTTGCTTAGTTTTTTCTTACAAAGGTAAAATAATTAATCTTGAGTTGGTTCACCTGCCCTTTGGGGCTTAGAAACCAGCTTAGCCTTCATTGGTCAAAATATAGAGTTGGCAAAGTTACTTTGAGAAAATTAGATTATTCAAAGCAAGTCTACACTTTCAACACATTTGCATGCAATTATGCAATAGCCACGGGTTTAATCCTCTTGTATTAGTCTTCATGATCAAAATAATAATTAACAAAAACATTTAGAGATTCTTCTAGTAGATTTGATGATCCATCCAAATCCCTCTGAAAAATCAAAGTTTTTAATTTCCGAAGGGAGTATGATTGCAAAGCTAGATTTTAAAGGAATTGACAGAAAGGCACCATCAAGAATGACAATTGGAGCTTGGTTTGACTCATTACATGGAGATTTATCAAATTTAAATATAATGAGGATTATTAGATAGAGGTCTTTTTTGATTCTATGGATGGTTGTATATTGATGTTTTTAATAAGTAGAGTGATTTATTTGGTTAAATCCATTAATAAACAAATCCTAATAGATAATTGACTTACAACATCAAAATGTTGATAACAACATTGCTTTTTGACCCTTCAATGTTGACTCTTCATATCATTGTGAAGCATAATTCACTAAGTATTGGATTGTTCACCGCCTAATTGATAAGGACTTAAGCTAGAATTAGATTGTTGTAACCAAGTAGTAATACTAATATTACTTGGTGTTGTAACAACAATTCAACTTGTTAAAAGAAGACCTATTTATTCACGGAATTTGTCATCCCATTCATTTGAAAAGCTAGCATCATGAAGTTACCATGTAAAAGATTATAATTAAATGCTTCTTAGCTAGAATCCTACTAAAAGCAAAACTTTCTATCTCCTCAGTTGTTATTGGCATACTAGTAGAGGCACATGTTTGTCCTTGTAAGCATGTGTTGAGAACTCCTTTGAATAGATAGAACACCTCAATGTAGATGCTTTGCATTTGATTTCAAACAATTGAGGAGATAAATCTTTATAAATGCAAGTTTTTTTTTAGATTTCTTAATACCTTGATCAATTTATCTTTCTAAGTAATGTTTGTTTAAATGGGGCTTGTATAGATGTGGATCTAATATTCTTGTGATCTAGATGTTGTATGCTTGATTGGTTTAGATATTGAATTGAAAAACTATTGCAATACGTTTTAATCAATTGGATGCATAGATAATCCAATGATGCAACAACAGTAATAAGATAACTAAGGGCCGGTTTATACTTGGGCCGGATTGAAGGCCGGCCGGAACTCTCCATGTTTGGACCAATAGAATCTCTCAATTTTGCCCAATCCGGTCGAAGGGCTTTATACTTGGGGTCGGATGGAACCATCACTCATCCTATGTGTCGGCTTAGGTGGCATAGTTTTGGCACCAAACCATTCGGCCCCAAGGGAACAATCGGGACGAGGTTTTGGGTGTCCTGAACTCTCATCTTAGGCCGGATGGAGCCCCTCCGTTGGATCCTACAAATCTCCACCGTTGATGAAGACAAATTTCTTTTTATTTCCTTAAAAGCTCCTCATCTATTTCTTCATGCCTAGGCTTCTTCTCTGTCTGTCTGTGCCGAAGCGGCACTCTATCTGTCTGTCTCTGTTGCAGTGTTCGTCACTCTCGTACCGCACAAATTGATGATTGCAGTCGCTTTTTGACCGCTTTGCTTGTAGACTGCTTCTCTAGTACGCTAACCAACGATGGAGAATATACATGATTTGGATTATTTTAAGAACCCTAGCTTCAGGGTTCAGGAAGACAAGGTTGATGACAATTGCGAAGTACTTGCTTCAGAACCAAAAAAGAAGCGTCAAAGAAAAACAAAAGCCAAACAAAGCAAGCTCAAAGAGGATGACAACAGACGCAATTGGTTGGATAGTGAGGTGGAAACATTGATCACATTGAAGGGAGAGATGCAACTAGAGTTCATCAAGAATGCCAAGAAACAAGGTGTGTATGGACGTACCTCTTATTCTAGGGTTTAAATTGACCTTTCATTATTTTATTTGACGCTTTAGGATCCATGTTGAGCTTTTTACATACCTGCGTTCCAGTTAGGATTCAGGGCTCCACGTTTGAATTGTATTTAAAACTGTTGAAAAGTAAAAAAATTGCCAGTCTGACAATTGATTCAATTCTACAATTGATTAATTCTGTAGTCGACCCCCAAAATTTCTCACGAACTAGGGTATGAACACCAGAAATTTTGTAAATTTGTTTCTTCCTGCCACCGTTGAGGGTGCTGTCGGTGCTTCAGTATCTATTGAATTGCTTTTGCTCTTTTTCTTTTTAAAAAAAAAAAATTGCTTTTGTTCTTTGGAAATTGCAAATTGAAGTCATTCTTAAATCAAGTCTTGTGGTAGGGTGGTGAACTTTGGGTCTACTTGAAGGCATTTGGGGAAAGTCTGTTTTAGGATTTCAGGTGTCAATGTCGCAGCAGGGCCTGTTTTCTGAACCGAAGCTGGGCTCTGTATTTGAAGACTTGCATGCACACGCAACCCTCAGTGCTTCTGAGTCTGTGACAACTAGAAATTGGAAGTACAAGTATGCATGAAATGGGGTGGAATATAATGTACCTCAATCAATGTGGAGTTCCTTTAAAAATCAATCCTCTGGTTCCTTCATTGCTTATTGGAAATGCAACGCATTTGACCCAGTTGATCGTAGTGTATTGAATAGTAACTCAGTCTACAATTTCAAGTGTGCAAGTGGTTGCAGGTGAGAGAACACTTATCCACTGGAAATGGAAGTCAGACTGTTGGAAACGAACTGCCTTACAATTGCAGAATGTGGATAGTTACTTCAAAAAAATTGCAATTGACAGAGAGCAAATTGCAAATTGGTAGTTGCCGGCCTCAAAAATCAATGCAAGGGTTTTCATTCAACTCAGGTAAACAAACAAGGTGATACTGTACCTATCCAGACAACTATTAGGGTTCTAATTTAATTTTTGTGATCCGCTTCATAGGTATTGACATGTGGCTGAAGTTGCACTCTAGGCTCTTATGCCTGCAACCTAACTTCAAGAAAACTCCAAAGGCTTGCAAGAGCAAATTCAATGATGTGTACAAGGCTTATAAGGACGATAAACTGGCCAACAACATTTCCGGGGAATTACAACACACTTGCAAATCCTACGACTCCATGGATTCTTGGTATCATCAAAATGGATCCATGCTCAAACATGTTTCTGCTTTTGCAAATGATTTGCTTAGCAAGGGTGATGCAGAAGAAGTGAAGGCTGAGAACTCAAAACCAATGCCTCCATCTACTTCAAAGCAAGGAAAGGCCACTGGAAAAATAAAATACCAAGAAAGTGCTTTAGAACTCATGGGACAGATGGTAGTCAATAGCAAGGACATGGCACAGAGCATGAAAGACGCTAATGGATTCATGAGTAACCTTGACAAACACATGGAGAGGCTCATTGACAAGCTTTGAATTTTGTAGTCTTTATGTCTTCACGTAGGCATGTTCTGTACTGATGTGTTGTCCTAGTTCTGGAGCTCATTTGGAGTCAGGTGCTTCTCTGTGGAAGGAGTAGTCAAGTTCCCTGATGAATATGATTTGCCTTGCGATATATATGTTGTGTGATTCTTTTTTTCTCTAAGTAGACTGTGGAAGGCTGGCGGGATCCAATGAGTGCATCGGAGTAACTTGTAAAGCTTACCTATGATGAATTGGTTGTGGTAATTTCAGAGTGTATCTTTGATTTATTGCTGGTTGTACTGATCTTGTGAAATGAATGGTCTAAATGATTCCAACCACTTCACTTATGGATTGTTGTTGCGTCTTCAATCTTGTGTTGCCTACTGTAGATGGTGTGCAATTCAGAAATTTAGATAGGTGGAAATGAATGGTGTTCTGGTGAAACGGAATTCTATGATGATGTATGTGAGAAATTTATTTGATAAGTTTGTGTGTAATGTATTGGACATAGGATCACTTATCCAATGTAACTTATCCTAAGCATTGAACAACTTGTTTACAAATGCATGCTCCATATATGTGGCAAATAATAAAATAAGAATGCCATGCATACCAAATCATGTGTACTATAGTTTCCACTACATAAATAAGTGTCTTTGTAGAATTTTAGTCATGTAAAAACCACATTTATTCAATGAAGTTTTACAAACTCTCAATAGGGACTCTAAAAAAAATGACAACTGCAATAGGGACTCTACACAGAAAGAGATTTAAAACAAAAATCAAGTATAGAAATGAAAAAGTTTAAAGTAGAACTAAAATATATTCAGAGTCTATATCCTCTTCCAATGCGTCATCAAAAGTTATGGTACTTTCTTTGGCCACATGAAGTTGCCAACAATTTCGGGCCATCAATTCATGTTGAATAGTAGCTTATCTTAACATATTATGTATTTTTCTTTTTTTCTTTTTTGGTCTCAATGGAGTCCACTTGTACATTGGCTTTTATGGATTCAGGATCATCCCCATCATATTATAGTAGTTTAGAGTTAGGAGCTTCTTGAGGTGGCAACAAAATTATTTGCATTTGTTTCATGGATTCTTTTGCAATTTGAAGTGTGCTAGCATCCTCTTCAGCATTTCCGAGGTTGCCTAAGTTTTGATTAGCAGAGTGTTGTAGATCTCTATGTGCTTCGTTTGCCCACCGTATGTTGAAGCCATCACCATGAATGATGCATAAATTGTGTAAACAAATGCAAGCTGTAACTAGATCCGGAAGATTTTGTAGTGGTACATCAATTTGTTTTAGCACAATCCTCCATCTTCCTTTCAGACATCCGAAAGCTCTTTCCATGGCCATTCTCGTGCTGGACTGTATGTAATTTCAGTGCCTTTTTTCCCTTGACAGTCCATCTTGTACACCTTTGAATGGGCTGAAAAACCAAGGCCTCATTAGATATGCAACATCTCTTATTAGGTTGTAAGGCAAAAATTTATTGTCCATAACATCTATGCCTAATTGACTTCTTTGAAAAACAGACCAGTCATGACAATTACCTGCCCATTTGAAGTCGAAATCCCAAAATTTACAGTGGACATCTACTACTCTTCTAAAAGAACCGAGTAAAATCCTTTTCGACAATAGTACTCTGGAGAATCCCTACTCGGAGCCACTATAGGTATGTGGGAACCATCTATGGCTCCTATTATGTAAGGTATACCTTTTA
Source organism: Antitrichia curtipendula (assembly GCA_951230915.1). Classification (NCBI taxonomy): domain Eukaryota; kingdom Viridiplantae; phylum Streptophyta; class Bryopsida; order Hypnales; family Leucodontaceae; genus Antitrichia; species Antitrichia curtipendula. The sequence continues at coordinate 10,430,868 of OX579637.1, read as the reverse complement.
AGGATTCAAATTCTGCAGCACTTCTCTTCATGTTTTCAGGAGTCAATTTCTCTATCACTGTAGGCATTAAATGTTTTTTTATGGCTTTGCATCACTCTTGTACAATTACAAACATGGTACTCTCAGCTATACCATATAAGTCTCCAATCATAGACAATGTATTGCCAGTTGCAAGTCTAGCAAGTGTAACTGCAACTCTAGTTTGAACAGCAATACTTTCAGTCATAGGAGTCTTTTGTTTTTTAACATGTGTCTCCAAAAATTGACACACGAAGAAAAAAGTTTGTTTGTTTACCCTAAGTCAGTCTCGAAACATACTATCAGTATAGCTCCCCAACAATTGATTTGGTAAAAATTCTCTTTGTCTATTATGTCTATATAATGACCGTATTCGTGGCCTCGAATCATCTTCTAGCAAAAGAAAGACCATTAGAAGAATCGATAAATCATTTGAATGTATAGCTTCTTGCATATGCGTCAACATAGAATTAAAAACAAACTTCAAAGCAAGGCACGATACTAGTGACACTAAAACATTTTGCCTTTGAGTAGTCACCATGTTGCAAAAGTAGGAGAATAAGAAATGTGACTCAATGTATATATTGACTAAACAAATAACCAAAAAAAGCCAAAAAAGCCAAAATCCAAAAAATATACAACAATGCATGAAGTTTGTTTTCATTTATATATATATTTGAAAAAGTAAAAGATAGCACAAATTTAGAAAAGAAATCACTTTTTCATTTTTTTTAGATTACAAAAACTAGGAATAGAAAGAAAAACTAAAAAAACTAAAAAAAAAATCTTAAAAAAAAAAGTTCAAATAAAATAAATAGGAAGAAAAAGGGAAAATGAAAAAAACAGAAACGAAACTCTTCTTCTCTTTTTGAAATAGAAAAGAAAGGAAGAAAAAAGAAAATATGCATGTTTTTGTAATTATTTTAATTGAGCATTGAGAAAATCAAAAGCACAATAATTGAAAATCCGGCCCTAGAATTCGGCCCAAGGGCTTCACATTAGTTGGGGCCGGATGGAAGAATTCAATATCCGGCCCTAGAATCCAGCCCAAAGGCTTTACATCACTTGAGGCCGGATGGAAGAATTGGGGCCGGATTGAAGGCAAATCTAGCCGGCCTTCCATCTGACCCAAGGTCAAGTATAAACCGACCCTAAGTTAGGAGTATTGCTACTTGGATTTTTGTTGTAAGTGTGGTGCTTTTATTTCCTTCTGGTGAACTTCTATAATTTATTGCTTGCTTGTTTTATTCAAGTTGTCTCCACTGTAACCATGCAGACAAAATCATATTGGAAGCTATGGTAGAAATGTTACAAAGCCGAACACAATCTACGACTATCTACAAAATTAAAGCCCACGTCAATATTGAAGGCAATGAAGTAGCAAACAGACTTGCTAAAATTGGCACCACAAAGGAATACAAATTTGCCTCAAAACCATATGAATTTGTGCACACTACGCCGTTCTACTATCAAAAAGATGAATGGCCAGGCCCAGCCCAATGACCTGACAAAGGTCCTGTTAAATGCCTCAAAACATACATTATCAAAAACGATTGTGATAAAAATCTTGTTACATTGGCACAACGATTCCCAAATATTAGCAAATGGACACTTAATCCCGACATTAATAAGGATCTTTCCAATGAATTTTGGTATAACCCCGAAATAACAGACTCCCAAAAAACAAGTTCATTAAAATTCCGCACCGGCCAATACATGGGCAATGCTAGAAAACAATTGTTTTTTGGTATAACAAGATTTCCATCTATCACATGCTCTATATGCAACTCCAATGATGTGGACACATGGCTGCACGTACTCCTCAAATGTACCCAACACCACATCCACGCCCTTAGAGTCAAAAGACACAACAGAGCAGTTTGGGAACTAAGAAAACTACTCCTATCCACCGAAAAAACTAGAAGCTATATTCTCATGAATGCAGGAAAATTCAACAACAACCCACAAGAAAACACAGTTCCCTCATGGCTTCTACCCTGCTCCTGTGATAGACAAAGATGTCACTGCAACGCCAGATTAAAACCAAATATCTTATGTGTTAAAGGACTCCCCTACCAGAGCAACCCACCACCCAATCCAGACAACAATCTTACTATACAACTCATAGAATTCACATACACTAATGACAGATTCTCACAAACAACAATAGATAACAAAATCCAAAAATACCAACCCCTAATCAATAACATCATTGCCCAAGGATGGAATGTAGATCCACTCATTGTCATTACAGCAGGAGCTAGAGGAACAACACATGCTCCATCAATGAAATTCCTTGAAACCAAACTTAATCTACCTGAATCGGCCTTGAAAAACACTTTTAAAGCAATCAACACCATTGCCATACAATATGCTGGATCAATCATTCTGCACAAAAGAAAAATAGAGAACAAACAACCACTCCCAACAGAATAGAAATAAATAAAAATAAAATAAAATAACAACAAAAGAGTTAGTTATGAAGATCACTCTTTTTGTGCTAACACTGGATGCAAACACTTGTCTCAGATTGGGAGGATGGGGCCGGTTGGTTGAAACAACATTCCTGCCTTATAAGGTTCACTAGCAGCACCAAGCCATGTATATCATGCCACTACTCAAACGAGCCCGACAGGAATCGAACCCGGACCACATAACCATGATACTTAGTTCCTCTCCAACCAACCTCTGAACTCATGACTTGGTGACCCTTCTCCAACTAACACTTTATAAATATAACCCATTTCTCCACCCAAACACTTCAAACCCTTATAACTTTAACCTGGCTACTGATAACTAAAGTGTCTATTCTCGAAAGGGAAGAGTAGTTTTGAATCAATGGCCCTTGATCCTTTGGACATTGGCTCATTGTCAATACGAACAGGCACTTTATTCACGCCGGCCTTCTTTGAGAGACCGGAGTTTCTATATATTCAAGTTGTCCAAACTCAATATTGTTGTTCTTCACTACTAAATTGGATCCAAACTACTTTTGGGCAGTCTTTCGGGGAGAATGCGCTGAGTTCCCAATGAGAGGACTCTCCTTGGGCGGGTGGATCAGACTGCTCCAGGGCTGCGAGGTGTTCGTCCACGGGATGCGCGGTCATGCACGCATGAGCATCACGCGATGACCGGGGCATGGATTCGCGGACCCCAAGAGGTTACTGAACGCTGTACCATCGCAATCCAACATCCACTGTTTCGCATCGCTAATTGACAGCGCGCTCTCGTTTCTGAGCATCGCCTATTATATAGCGTCGGCCATGGACCCTCACCATCGTAGTGACGTTTATTGATTCACAAGGTTACACGATTGGCGTGTGGCTACTTTGCTTGACCAAGTCAGGTTGGGTGGGTCAGGTTGTGGTCAGGTAGGATGGTCGCAGATGGTGTGGGGTTTTGGTTGCAATTGATTGGAGGCAGTGGGAGAAGTTTTGGGGGAAGTGTTGCGATTGCGGTGGAGTGTGGTGAAGGTTTTGTGTTGGTTTGGGTATTCAGTTTAGTGATCTGTTCAGGGAGCGCGCGTGATTTATCTTTGTTTCCATCGTGAAGTTGGAACGCATCTGGCGGTGTTGCGACGTGATCGTGACGGAGTTTCTTGCCGTTATACGTTGAGTTGTGGATATGTGCGGTGTTGGTAGTTTTGGTCATTGAAGCGACTGTGTGATATATCGCTTGGTCTTTTGTAAGAGCCTGGTTCGAGTTGCGCTTCTGCTGCATATCGGTTCGATATTCTGGTGGATGCGCTTTTCGATCGATTACGTCGTTCATCACGTCGGCGTAGCCAATTTGGGGTGGTGTGGGCTGGGGTGAAATCTGGAGTTCATGTTGGATTAGTACAGGGTTTGATCGTTTCGTATCTGTTCCGAGGAGATTATTGTCTCGCCAGGTCTTTAACATCTCGCAGCTCTCATGGCTTATCCGTGTTTTCACACGTGAAAGAATCTTGAGAGTGCTTCGGGAAATTCATTTTCGGGATGATTGTTGTCTCTTCCATTTGTGCTCTTTGTCGATTTTTCTCAACGCTACGGTTTCTTCAGGCTCTGTACATAGCCACCTCTCTGATGTTTACGGTAGTTGTGAAGGCACCTATTCTGTGAGTTTGACACTACCGTTCCAAGCGCTATTTCTTGATCCTCTGACACTGACCATCTCGCCCAATTCAGTTGTTCAGGGGTATTATTCATAAAGCGAACATTAAAAGATTTGAAATATGTTGTTAGGTTAATATGACTTGTAAGATGTGTTTGGGATTCTGTCGCAGATATACTGGTAGCTTGTTCAGTGTTACATCATAGCAATGATACTTCCCTTGGCGCGACAGGGAGGCGTTAATACGCTAACGGGAGTGCATCTTCAGGAGCATTCTGGAGATCGGGGGTCTCTGTGGTCTTAAGTCATGGATCAGAATCTGAAAGAATCGGCAGAGAATGGCCTTCAAAACAGGCGTCATCCGCTTTTAGCTTGGCAGCCTGGTGCCGATGAAGGATCCCCTTCATCAATTGAAAGTGTAGCCGTTGGAGATCTGGTCTATCCTTCAACGGATTTATCTTTACCACCCTTTCAAAAATTGAGAGGAGGTGCTACTCACCTCACGGACTTGTCTCCATTCTCAGAAGATGAGGATGCCCTGGATCCGACTCAAGACGGTTCACCAATATCACATGGCAGGCGGAGGAAGCAAGCTGGTTATTCATTGGCACATTTAAATGTTTCTACCAATATAAATGATGGTGAGTCAGCTGTGCTGAATTGTATAACTTGCCGATCAAAGTCGGGGGTGTTAGATCTGCCCTGGGAATGGGTATCGTGACTATTACTATTCTATGGAGCGAATTATCTTTCTGCTGGTTGTAGTGGACTCGATCAGTCTTCGCTCTTATCGAAGGCATCTGATTTAGCATGCTCAATTTATAGCTTATGTGGCTGTCTACCTTTATTCATTCGATTATACCGATCAGTGATGAGTGTTTCTCAGGGACTGGCCTGATCAGCTTAAGTAGCCGGGATATTATCTTAAGCATGTATCGAAGCAAACAGGAATTCTTCGTCAAAGTTGATCATAGGTAGTTGCCAGATGGGATGTATTGCAAGCAGTGTGGATGCATGAAAACAATGAGATATTGATGTTCCGTGTGTTTTGTTTGGATGGAAGCAGTTACTCAGGATGAACTGTCAATGCATTCGGAAGACTATTCTTTCCATCGCGTTAAACTATTATGCAGCTATGGGGGCAAGATTTTGCCAAGGCCTACTGATAACCAGCTGCGTTACGTGGGAGGTGACACTAGACTGATAACAGTGAGCAGAGACATTCACTTTCATGAACTCACGCAGAAGATGGCAGAATTATATGCTCTTGCTCATACTATCAAATACAAGCTACCAGAAGAAGATCTTGATGCATTGGTTTCTGTATCCTCAAATGAGGACGTTTCTAATATGATGGAAGAGTACGATCGGCTTCAGTCTTCAGATGCTTCTCCACGGCTTAGGCTATTTCTTTTTTCCGATGTGGATCACGAGTTTGTGCATCTCGCTGAGCCCTTGGGTGACCAGAGGAGTTCTGAACAGCGTTATGTTGATGCCGTGAACGGTATTTCAGAAAGTGGATCTAAGAAATTTTCAGGAGATGGTGTCTCGCTTGCTGTGGCGCCTGTTGTTGTCGACAGCTTGATTGATGTAGGTGATCCCTGGGGCTTCATCCGGCAACAAGATACCGTACCTGTGGCAATGTTGGCTCCCCAGATTTCTCTGGATGTAGCTTCCCTGATCCATCATGTGCCAGTTGCTTTACCAGTTTCGTCCATCCCACCAATGTCTGCCCCTTCCTCTACTCCCTCGTCTCCTCCCCTTATACCCAGGGTTCTGAAACAAGGTTTGATACCTGAAATGCGCCTTTCGATTCAATCCGATCAGCAATCCAATATCAGTGTCCATCAATACAATATTGTTCAAGCTGATGGAGCTGTTGTTGAGGGAGATGGTTACGGAGTCAACGTGCCTACTTCAACTATTGTTCACGAGCAGGGTTATAGTACCTCTGATTTGCAAAGGGGATTGGAGTCTCCGAGGAAGCTGCATCACGAGGAAGACGCAATATGTGTTCATCAGGATATTGTTGCTCGTGATGATACTCGCCGTCTTCCTGAGGTTCGAATGCCGCAGGTACCTTCTCATTGTAAGTTGACACGCCTTTCCGATCACCCTTCGGAATCGGCTTCTTCGACCAGACAGCGTCACAGTTACCAGCAGCCACAACTGTCGCAACAATACGGTGGCTGGCAACCACACTTATTTGAGGAACAGACGCATGTATACAGCAGGCGGGTGGAGCTCGTGCAGTCCGCAATTGATCCAGTGGCGCAGCCGACTGCGCCTGGGAAGTCAGTGCAACCGCCTCATTTTAGGAGTCCTTTCCAGAATGTATCTGCGGCCCCGACCAATGATCAACCTCTTTATCTGCCAGCTGACCACCAGAGTCAAGGGGAGGAGGTTTTCACACCTTTCATGCAACGGTCTGTATCAACTAACACAATAGGCCCACTTGGCTCCACGGCAGTAAGCTCTTTCAACGTTGCAGCAGGTTCAGCACCGTCATCACCAAGGGTGAACTACAGGGATCCGTTGAATGTGCACGCGTCTGGACAGCCTCAGTCGCAGGTTTTTCGCTCATATGCTGCTCCAAATTACGCTGAGCAGCAGCAAGGACTTAGACACCATGCACATAGTGACTGTGCAACTAGATTAGGGCCAGCGACTTCGCCTCCGCGTTACAGAGATCACCTTGGTCAAACGGACGAGTTTCTCCTCCGGCCACTACAGCAACCAGCGGTTGCGACTGCAGACGCACTGCAACTAGAACTATTTTTGTACGATGGTCATAACTATGCACACGGCCAATATTCTGAAGGTGCTGCTATGGTTCAAGTACCTCAGCACCATGGGCTTAATCCATTCCAAGATGGCCCTAGCAGTTTTTCCGAGTCTAGCCCTTCGGAAGCACAAGATGGTAGGGATGGAAGACACCATCGAGAGAAGATTTTTCAACAGTCATTTCTTCCCCTGCATTTCAATCCACGGGAAGATTTTCAAGATCAAAATATTTCCTCAGCGGAGCCACCATTGGTCCACTCGAGATACGAAGAAAACCCTATGGATTGGGTTGTACATCAGCGTGGTCGTGATGTAGATGAGATCAAGTCCTGGCGTGGTGGGAGGGTACTTACAGATCAAAATGGACTAATAAATGAAGGTGGTGGGGCTGATTTGGAAGCACCTGGTGGAAGTTTTCTTCATTTACCTGAAGGTTCAGAGGATCTTCTGGTGATATCAGATTCCTACCGTCGTAGGAATACCGATGTGGTAGAACCAGTGAGTGCAAATAATCAGCACTCTAGGATTACCGTGACCCAATCACGTGTGTTGCCCATATATCCTTCTACTCTTGGTCAAGTCTCAGTTATGGACATGCCTCAGGTTCTTCCGTATGTTGGACGAGAAATTGAACCAGACTTCCTTGCTGAGTCAGTCCCTAGATCTGTTGAGGGAATGCCAGATCTTGAGAGTACATCAGCATTAATAGAAGTGAGCCATCTACATTCTGAGGTCCTTTCCAACAAATTGGCGTCTCAAACGAATATGGATGACAAGGCAGCATCTGGTGCTTTAAATAATTCGTTTCCTCATTTTCAACAGTTTCCTGGCTCAGGAGTTACGCAAGGCCGACGAAGCAGTTCGTCGAGCGGGAGCAGGATAGAAGTGTCTGAGGAGGTTGCCTCGCAGCGTTTGGAAAATAGTTCAACCGTTACACAAGGGAATGGCTTATTTGCAGAAGAGGAGAATGGGTCAACGGCTTATGGTTTTCATAATTTGATTTTGAATGACGTGATGCCTCCCTTTTCTGTTTCAAAAGGTCAGGCACAGGTTGTGCAGCCCATGACTACCAGGGTGACGTCGTTCACCATCCCCGCCCTTTCAATTACAGTTTCAACCGAATTATCAATACCCGCCATGCCGAGTGCGTCTGCTAACACCTGCATCTCCGTTGGTACTTCCATTACAGAGCAAGAAGCCAATTCTATGGGTTCCCTGCTTGTCAAGCCAGGATCCACAATACCAAGAATTTCCCGAGCTGATGTAAGTGGAGTATTAGGGCAAAATGCGGAATATCGGAAGGACATCAAGGTGCTTACTTCTCAGATTTCTGCCACAGGACATCTTGCTGAGGACATGGCATCTTCGGTTCTAGTTAGCTCAGTGAGGGAAATGCCTGCACCCCTGCCGTCTGCAAACAACATGCAGGTAGAGGACAAGGGGAAATGGCTGTCCTTTTCTCAAGACGCTACTGCTGTTATCGCAGCTAATCTGATCCATGCACCCACGTTCAGTGCGCCAAACTGGGACAGTTTACAGAACCTCACTAGTGTTAATGCAGAAATTGATGACGCCCCCATTTGCACTCCAGGTGCCACTGCCGAGAATGAAGATATGGATTTACAACCTCCTACAATAATTGATGAGGAGCTGACGTCCACTGAGGTCAGATTAGAAGAATTTGCGGTGAGGCTGATGCACCTGCAAATTAACGTATTTCTACTTCATTTTTTTAGCCGTTCAAGTCCTGGGGTTGTCTTCTTATAGGATGTTTTTCTTGCAGGAACTTGTCACTGACGCTGCGGTCCCTATTCATGAAGATTTAAAGCAGAGGTTTAGCAACCCTGACAGTGCAGAGGACGCTGAAGCAGAAGCTATTAGAAGTGGTCTGCAGGTGATAAGCATGCTGTCTCACTGATTAATATAGCGGAACCTGCCTAATATGTTGTATATTTTGAAGTTCTTTTGAGAAGCCTGTCTGACTGTAATCCGTTTCCAGACTATCTTGAATGCTGATCTTGAAGAAATGCGGGAGCTTGGCTCTGGTACATTTGGGACTGTGTACCATGGGAAATGGAGAGGCACAGATGTTGCTATCAAGCGAATTAAATCCAGCTGTTTTGCTGGTCGACCTGCAGAGAGAGATCGCTTGGTACCAATTTTGAGTGTACCCTCTTATGAACATTTGGAATTGCGATCGGAATGTACTGACAATTCGCATCTTGTTGCCCTTTGGTTGAATTTTGTGAATATCTTATATTGCAAGATATGTAGTACTCAGGAGGTGCCGTAAATATTGCAGATTGCTGATTTTTGGAGGGAGGCTTGCACGCTGAGTCAATTACATCATCCCAACGTTGTCGCATTTTATGGAGTAGTTCGTGATGGTCCTGGAGGGACACTAGCAACCGTAACTGAGTACATGGTGAATGGATCACTGAAGCAGGTCTTGCAGAAGAAGGATAGGTACTCCTGGAGAAGATCAATTTCTGTCATTGAATTTGTTTTTCTTTGCATAAAGCGAATTTTCATAAAATGGCAGTCTTCGTTTATTTCCCATCCTGCTTTTGTGACTGTTTTTTCCCTCCCTCCAGAACTATCGACCGCCGAAAGCGATTGCTCATAGCGATGGATGCTGCGTTCGGGATGGAGTACCTTCATAGTAAGAATATCGTGCATTTTGACCTGAAATGTGACAACTTACTTGTTAACATGAGAGATCCACACCGTCCTATTTGTAAGGTATGTCACCTATCAAATTCGGTACTGGAACATGTTTACTAGCACGTTCTTGTTAGAAGCAATTCTTATCTGGTTTGCTGCACTGAATGAAGCAGTGACAAATGTTCATTTGTCCTCGTAGAAATAATGTTTTACTTTTGTTTCATCTTCAGGTTGGGGACCTAGGACTATCGAAAGTTAAGCACCAAACCATGGTGTCCGGTGGTGTGCGAGGCACTCTACCGTGGATGGCACCAGAGTTGTTGAATGGGAGCAGCACCCTGGTCACTGAGAAAGTATGGGCCTTCATGTCGAATCTACGTTTTAATGAATCTCGCACTCATAAATGCCAATATTCTTTCGTATTCTTGGGATGATACTTGAAGAATCCGAAGTTTGTAGTTTAGTTGCTAGCTCACAGCAGAGTCTATCGTTTTTAGTACTAGTCTTCCTGACGTATTTGTTTTCTCAATGAAACCTTTCAATTTCTGCAGGTCGATGTATTCTCCTTTGGAATAGTGATGTGGGAACTACTCACAGGGGAGGAGCCGTATGCGAGTATGCATTACGGTGCTATCATAGGTCTGAAACTAACTCGAGTCTTTTTTGTAAATGTCTTTACCTCTGATATTTGCCTTACGTGTGGATTGACGTACTGTAGATGGTAATAGTAATGAATGTCACTAATTGTAGATCAAGCTCTTAAATATTTTAATTGCATCACTAAATAGCACTTCTGCTTTAAATTTATTCAGGTGGTATCGTCAACAATACCCTGAGACCATCAATACCCACCTGGTGTGATCCACTATGGAAATCGCTGATGGAGAAATGCTGGTCTGCTGAACCAACTTGTAGGCCCAGCTTCTCTGAAGTTGCAAGTGAATTGCGGGTGATGGCAACTGCTCTTCAACCCAAAGCCCATGGTTAGTTACGTGACGGTTCAATGCATCTGTGAACGTGGTCTCTTTTGTTTGTAGTATTATCTTTTGGTCGCTGTGAATTGTTGGTTGCCTTGCTCATCCTTGATATGCAAGTACACTTGGTGATTCTAGAAATTTGTTTATTAATTTGTTGCTCTCTGTAATGTTCATTGCCCCAGTGAATGCAGATGTAAGGTGACAAATCAGTTGCAGGGGGAAGTAGGTTGGTGAAGGTGATGAATCATATATCAACACCTTGACGATGCTTTTTATTTTGGTAAATTAAGCCATTCTCTCGTATGTGTTGTCCTTTCTCAGACTGGACTGCTGTTGACAAATTTGTAAAGATATGCAGGCTGTACCGGTGATATTTGTACTGGTATAGCCAGCTAAACGGTGGGCTTGTGTATAGGAAAAGAGTCTAGGGGTTTTGTACCAACTGTGGCAACCACTGATTGCTGCCTGCTCTCAGGAGTCTCCTTTTGGTAGATTTTTTCAGGTATCATTGTTTCAAGTTCTTGTATGTTGTAATTATATTTAGTGCTTAAATGAAGGATTTTTTCTTCAGTTAGTTTTCACTAAAAAGTACAAAAACTATAGGAAGCTCATGCTAAAAAATGAATTGATTTTCAAATTGCAAGTTGTGTTGGAATTGTAGTGAAGAATACTTGATCATCATAACAAATATCTACATGAAAAATTCAGAATCATTCAACACTTTGGATCTTTTGAGTACACTATCTACCATTTAGTGTTACCACCTTTTGTCAAAATTACTCCATCATTCAATTGGGCTTGTTTGGAATCAGCTTTGTAGTTGGAGTAGAGATGCTCAATCCCATACTTCTTGAATTGTTTGTATCGTTTCTTGCATGTTTTTTGGCTTGTTGTGATGTTGCAACAAATGCTTCATTATCTTCCACGCATGGTGTATGGAGTTTAAGTTGGGTGAATCACAAGGCCAATCTAATTTCTTTATGTCATGAGCTTGTCTCCATATTTCTGGACCTTTATTGTAATGGATTGGAGCATTGTCTTCAAAAAGTTTGAGGTTGACCATGTGTGGAGTAGAACCTATCTTAATGAATTTTAGAGACCAACTTTCATTTTTGGGGGGGGGGCGTAAAATCAGTTTCACTCTTAAATGACAATTCATGTTCCCTCTTCATTATTTAATTTTCTTTATTAAAATACACATTTCAAATATTTGATATTTTTCTCATGTAATAATATTTTGTGCAGTTGCTACAGTCAATATAAAAGTAAAAATAATTTTTTGATTTTCTTAAATTGTAAGAACTTTGATTCCATGTTCCCTCCATGGCAAAATGATCTTGGAGTGGTATGGAAGAAAGGCTAGTGTTATTCCATTTAAAAGGTTCCAGTATCCCTCTTTTTAAAGCACTATAATTATATTTTAAAAATCTATTCAAATTAAAAAATTTAGGATAGTAGGGATCCATCACATTCTAACTACAATTCAAAACAATTTTCAAAAAATGTTACATCAACCTTAATTTAGACCATTTTGTCTAACAGGAAGGTCATTTTGGTACAGAGGAAGTATCTTTTATGCATGAAGGAAGCAAGGGTTTTGTATTGTGGTGCTTGGACTTACGGTGTAAAAGTTATGATTTATGCAAAATAAGGAATAATTTAATTTAATTTTTGTTGATTCATAAAAACTTTAAAATTCAATGATTTTCACATCATAAATTCAAATGCCACAACATTGTGCACCCTTCCTTCCTTTTCAATAGTACTAAGAACACTACTTGATGTCTTATAGTTTTTTAGATCTTAACTTATCAAATAAAACAAACAAACAAAATAAACAACCTAACTTGAAGTATAGACTAGTGTACCTTGTGATGTTGCTACAATCAAAAGAAAAGAAAAATCAAATTTTCTAATTTTATTAATCATAATTTTTTTGAAATTCAATATCTTTTTGGTCATAAATTCAAACATCATAAAACATAGCCAATGCACCTTTCTTTGCAAATATTACAACAATACAAAGCACATGACCGAGGGATGTACAATCTAAGAGATCTTAACATAACAAACAGAACAAATAGCCTAATTTAGTGGATAGAGTAGTATGCCCTATATTGTTTCTATCCTCAAAAGAAAAGAAAAAATAAGTTTTTAAAATTTTAAAATAAAAAATAACTAAAAAATCTATAGCTTTCATACTATAGGTCCAAATGCTATGAAACAAAGCCAATACATCCTTTCTCACCAAGGACTTTTCGACGGTACCAAGCATACGACCAGGGAATGCACGGTATAGGAAATCTTACCATAACAAACAAATCAAATAAACAAACAAACAACCTAACTTAAGGTATAGATTATGGAAAATCTCTTGTGTTTTATTTTCCTTGAAGTAAAAAGATCAATGGACTTTTGTCAAATCTTATGTAGGCCTCCTAAATCATATATGTTCATCTCAATTCAAAACTAAATGTAAGACACTTTGATGCATATCTTCAATATGTTTCTTTTTCAAACTTTAATCCATTGAGAGTTCTTGCTAAATCCAAATGATGACTCAATTGTCTAGAGGATTTTGTTCCAATCTTGATCTATCCAATGATTGTGTTTGTGAACAAGGCTATTATTTTAGTTCTATGTTCTATATAGAGATAGGTGTTTTAGGAGCAAGATGATATCTAAAACCAAACCTAGGGATATACATATGAATGGTGTTATGATGTAATCAATGAGTTGTTGTAAGTATTTAAAAAAGATTCTCATCAAATGATTGATAAGCCAAATAAGCCTTTTATTACACAACCAAGTAGCTTCAAGATTGAGGTCTTGGTTTCTGATTTGCAATGCACCTAGATACTTTTCACTTTGTTAAAATAATAAATGAACGAGGCATTTTTATTAAATTGACAATGTCTTTGCATTTCATTCCACCTTGTTGTGTTCTTACAATTGGAGCTCTTCCATTGTTGCTCAACGTTCTTATTCACATTGGAATTTGGTGAGCAAAACGTAATTCTATAAGCATTGAATTAAAAAATTCCTAGTAAAAAAACCGATACTGAAAAATAGATTTATATAGTGTATAAACTTGAAATGAACTAGTAGTATTGAATCTTCAAACGAAATGTTCATTAGTAAGTGCATCTATCCAAGTTGAAGTCAATAAAATGGACACTATAAAAACCTCATGGTTTTTTGACAAATTCTTTTGCAAATCCGCCTCTTTTGATGTTAACAATAACTTCAAATGTTTGTGAGATGAAACAAATGTAGCTACAGTAGATGCAATGGAAACAAATCACAAAGAATGTAGTCACTTACTATAAATTAAACCATATTGAAGTTTTTTATTGCATCTATGTTGCCTCTGCAATCGGAATGAATATAGGCCGGCTTTTAGAAAGACAATCAAAATCAAGACCAAACTAGTACAAGTCTATTGGTACCAATACAAAAATGAAAATTTCCAATCAAATGTGTTGTTTCAGATTCCATCAACATGTTATTCTGTTGGTTCAATGGATATCAACATAAATTTTAAAATTTTTAAGAATCTTTTGGAATCTTTTGGAATCTTATACAACCTTTTAGGAATCTATAGGAATCTTTGGAAATATATAGAAATATATTTGAGTCTTTTGAGAATCTTCTAAGTTTGTTGAAATCTTTTTAGAAAATTGTTAAATTTTCATTGGAATCTTACCAAAAATTTAAAAGCCATTTGGAACTTATATAGAATATGAATTCAAAGCTTGAAGTTTAATCTAATTTTGGATTTGATTTCAATTCTAATGAATTTCAATAAATACAATTCAATATTAGAAATTGATCCAAATTTTAATCAAACTCAACTCTAGTTTAAATTATGGTCCAAGCAAATTAATGAGAATCCAAACTTGGAATCAACTCTAATAAATAAAAAATCTATGCAATACTCATTCAATTTCTACAAGGTAAAATTTGATTAGAGTTCAAAAGTAAAAACTGATTAGAGTTCAAACATAGAATTTGATTGAATTTTTAACCTATATTTAGAAGTATACAACATCTTTATATAATGCATAATGGAGATTTTATCAAAAAGCTTAGATTGCCTAAATTTTAAAATTACTTATAATTATTTCATTACCAATCCAAATAGAATGAATCAAAGCTTCACATGTTTACAAAATTATAAAATTTGAAATAAAATATATATTCATAAAAAAATAATAATATTTTTTTATTTTACGACAAAATTTCAATAAAAATTGAGGTGATAATATTGCAGTTGCATGAAATCCATTTTGTCTTCCAAAGTGATAATTGTAAACTAGAGATTTCAATATGGCTTCTAAATGCTGAACTTTTAAAAATGAAATATTTTAACTATTAAAATTACTAACTTTGAATTATTCAAACTCCTAAATTTGAACTATTCGATTCTAAATTTTGGCCAAACTACATTTAGAAAAATGCTTGTCAGATTTTCAAAAATGTTAGAATAAATTTAAAATATAATCACTAAAATTAAATGTAAGTATCCTTCATTTCCAACAAATTTCATGCAAAAATAAGATTTTTTGAAGGAGATAAGGCCCTTCAAAGTCTGTTGATTTTGCCAAACTGAAAACAAAGTTATTAAACCTCGGGGAGGTCACTTCCCTTTATGTTTTGTAACCACGTACGTTAACCACCTATTTCTTTGGAGGCTATTTACTTAGTAATCATGATTTTAAAGGACCCTTTGAGTAGAAAAAAAGCTACTTGGTTTTAATTTTAAGCACCTTATAGGTAATTATAAACGAAAATCTAACTTAATTTTTGGCACACTATAGTATTTATAAACTTTAGGAATTTTATTTTGTTTGATAATGAAGAATTTTTGGGTGAATGTTGGGTATAAAAATATGCAACATTCATAAAAAATTAGGATCAAACTGAACCCTTAACTTTCTGAACGATCAGAATGTGGTCAATTTGTTTTTTGAAGTGTTTTTTCTATTATTAAAAATATTTAAATGAAGTTGCACTTGAAGTGATTCTTTGAAGAATCAAGTTGGCCATCTTTATATGCGGTTAGATTTACATAATAAGCTATTGGTTTGGTTTTTTTCAAATCCCAAAGCATAGGTGGTTGGGTGCTTGGACAAAAAATTATTTTTTATTTTACATAGCATGTCCAAACGCCACAAAATAAAACCCTTGTACTCTTTTATGCATAAAACTTTCTATTTGTAATAAACTAGCAACCTCTTGCACAAAGCCCTTGAACTATTTCATGTATAAAAGATATTTAATTTCAATTATTTTTTTTCAAATTTAAAAAGTGCTTTTACTTTTAGTTTATAATAGTTCATATTCATATTAAATTCAAGATGAGCTAAAAAATCTGAAATTTTGTCATAGGCATACATTATAGTGTAGAACGTCATGATGTTAACCAAATTTCCGTGTCATTTTCTAATTAGAAAATTAGTAAACTATGGTTATATTCATGAAATTCACATTGCAATAATAACACTCAATTTTAGGAATTTTCCGTAATTTCAAATTGGAATAGAAACTAAATTTGGTTTGCTTCATTTTATTAGTTGGGTTCAAATTCAAAAGAGACCATTTTCATAGCTAAATTTGAGATTCAAAACAAGGAGCTAGGAGGTACCAAAATACACTAAGAAAGCATCTTTGATGATTCATTTTTAACACATCTTCTTGTATAAAGCGTTAAATAGTTAAAACATAATACTTGTCATTCATCTTTTAGAAGGACTAAGGATTATACTCACCCTAAAATTAAGTTTCTTTCTTCTATGATTTTATTCACACTAATTTATATCTACTTTTTTTTTAAATCAAAAGATTTTCAATACCCTATTTTATTTATAATGATGTTTCAAGAATTAAATTTAGGCTAAAATAGATCTACATCATTTACAAATTTTTGCTCCAATGAATAAAATTCACCCTATAGCTTAACTCACGTGGTTTTCTACTTTTCGCAGAGTGACCTCCCCGAGTATTAAACACAACTATCATTGTATAAATGCTTGTCATATATTCTTCACACGTTAGAATATATTGAAAATTTTATCACTAAGAGAACACTTAAGTATCCTTCATTTACAACAAGTTTCATGCAAACATAAGTTCTTTTGAAGGAGATATAGTCCTTCAAAGTTTGCTGACTTTACCAAATTGAAAACAAAGTCAATAAATACAACTCACATTCCATGCATAGACATGTAACTTCAGCCATCGCTCCATGGTTAGAGCTAAGCATTACTTTCTACGAGGTTCTTGGGTTGAACTTCCACAGTGAAAGCGGGGAGGCATTGTCCTCATGGAGGAGGGGGAGTTGCCCATTTGATAGGACAAGTTTTTAAAACATTTAAGAAAAATAAATAAATTTAATAGGGGGGGTTGACCAAGACAAAGCCAACAAAAGCATGCTGATAGCAATAGATGGGATTCCGGGGGGCTGGAGGGCCGTTTCAGCGTCGTTCCCAGCCCCGTTCCCCGGGACCCCCATTGAACGCGCCGGCATTTTTTTTAAGAAAAAAAAAAAAAAAAAAATTTAAGTCCTTAAAATGAAAAACAAAGTCAACTTTTTTTTATTTTTTTATTTTTTTCCAAAAACTCTGACCTGGCAGTCGCTTGGCCAGGTCAGCACAGGCGGAGAACGGCGGGTATTGGCGGATTTCGACTGGGTTTCGGCTGGAGAACTCACAGCCCTCCCCGATGGCTGAATCTAGGGTTGTCTTGTCGGACGGGTTTTCGGGTTTCGGTGACGTATTAGATGTGTCGCGTCGCGTGTCATATATGACATGTGTCGAATATAGGCGACAAGTGCGTCGCAAAAAAAATTTAGGGTTTTGAAGTTTTTTACCTCATGGTAAATGGATTTGTCCTACGTGTCTAGTTGTCCGCAGTGACATGGAAAGACAGAACCACGTCAGCTTGGGCGACTGCGGGTTAGGGCGAGTGCGGGTCGGGGTAGGGCGACCGCGGGTCCAAGAACCAGGGCGACTGCGACTTCTGGAAGTAGGGCGACTTTGGGTCTGCATGGGCGACTTCGGGTCTAATGTCTATGGGCGACCGTGGGTGGGGGATGGATTGGGTGACTGCGAGTACCTAGTGTGTGGGCAACTGCGGCTGCGTGTCAGGGGCGACTGCAGATCCAAAGGCGACCGCGGTTGGAGGATTCAAGCGGCAACCGCGGGTGGCCTTTGTTGTAATTGAACATGACATCTATTAAAATCTTCTTAAAACTACATGCTTAAGAAGCATTACTCTGGCCGCTTATTCATAACGGCTTATACAATTTGCAATTTTGAATAATATACCTCAGGAAATGTAGAATTCAATTCCTCTCATTTGAATGAATGCACAAAATCCAATACAAGTCCACAATAATTATTATAATTATATTAATAACTCATATATATATGGGTCAGATCCGGGGTATACAAATGAACTTGTAATTGCATTGCACTTCCTACTACTTTGTTATGGTCACCATTCCAATGCTTGTGAAAGTCTACACACTCCAAAAAAATTCAAACCTTCCTATATGTTTCTCAGCCTCACATACTTTAATATGAGGATGTACAAAAAATTCACACATAAACTATTAATCTATTATAATCTTCATCTACAAATTTTTGATACAAAAAATGTATATTGAATCCTTACAATAATACTATACTATCTCTACATCTATTCACTAGGATCAAAGTCGTCATCATTTGACACTTCATCAGCGTTGGGGTCTGTATCTTCATGCGACTCGTCCCTATTCTCGTTGTTGGTCGAGCTCTCGTTCTCGTCTTCTTCTTTTGGCACTGGTACGTTTTTTACCTCTCGTTCTACCTCTGAATTCAAATTTCGCACTTCAGTATCTACACCGGCAATGCCCTCTGTTTGCACCAGTCGTTTCGTGCGCCTCAACACGTCCGTGGTTCCATCAGTGTTGGGTGTACGGTGTCGCCCTCCTCCACTTGATTGACCGACATTTTGATTGGAACATTCCGCCTCCATGCTGAACTATTGAACAACTTGATTTTGACGTTTAGGATTTCTAAAGACCACCTTGTGAACCCTCCTAATACGCTTCCTTCCTCCACTATTGTGTCAACGCGTGCCCAATGATGATGCCCTTAGGCCTAACGTTGATGAAGGTTGAGTGGGTTGCGGAGCTGAGGCATGGACTTCCTCATCAATGGTCCGTGGTGGACCTCAATGCACCGGCGGCCTTGGCAGATGGGTTGGGGTAGACCTTGTGACCGTAGCCACACTCTGACTTGCTCCTCGATTTAAGGGTGCATTACGATTCAAATTTAGAATAGCTTGTAGAGGCACATCTGAACCGTACTCCACTGTTTCTGTTATTTGGGTGGTACACGCATTCATTGCTATAGGAATTGGGCACCCCTCACGTACAACCTCATCAATGTGTGCTGCCTCTTCTTCTCTTTGACTTTCCACAATAACTCGTGCAGCGCTCCGGAGATTCATTGGTATGCTTGAAGACGGATGTGCTAGTACCAGAGATCCTGCAGGCTCTTCTGGTGCAAGCACTGGATTTTGTATGCCTTTGTTGTTGTCATCATAAGTTCTTTCCCTCGGTAGCGGTGAATATGCGGTTGGAGCTTCATCCCATGCAAAGACGCAATTCTGTTCTGGTGTACGTAGGGGCTCCTCTTCACCAGAATTGTTGTCATCATTGCCATCCGTAAAAGTGTGGCCGTAACGTTGACTTGAGGGGAGGTCAACAGCAGCAGGCATCATTCCAGCCCAAGGATTTTCATGCAAGCGCTCTTCTTCCTCCATACGATTATCGGCAGCCCAACCAACTCTAGAAACCACGTTATCTTTGTCACCCGAAGACAATGCCTCCTCGTTCTCTTCCTCGATATCTCCATCCATTAGGTACTTATTGTAAAAAAGGGCAGGATTGTGTCCACGTTTCTCACGTTCGAGCTTGCTGTTGGCATAAATATACACCAATGCGTTCGCCTTGGATGTGGCCAGGCGATTTCGCACTTTACTGTGTACAAACGAATACATGCTCCAATTCCTTTCACATGAAGATGCTAAGCATGTCAAAGATAGAATTCTCTTTGCAATTTTCGGGAGAGTATTACCACCCACATGGTTCCACCACTGATGGGGCAGTAGTGTACCTTGAGTGATATCAGGAGCCTCCATCAAAGGGTCAAATGGGCCTGTCTTTTCTTTGAATTCCACAAGCTCACTCATTGCCGGGACGGGTGACACTCCCAATGGCTCGCTGAGTTTTCACATGACTTGATTCAAAGCAAATTTGGCTTCGCCATTGTTTTGAATGGTTGCTATATCAAGCAAATATAGGTTCAATAATGCACCTGCATAGTGCAAATTTGTGAGCATCAATTTCCAACGAGCGTCAAACTGCTTCTCATACTTGTCTGCAATCGCGGGGTCTAGAAAAAAAGGCTCATTCCTCAACGAGTACACGTGTTCTTTCAAGCTCTGCATCACCATCAAGCTTTCGGCATTGCCGGGATCTTCCCATCGAACACTCAAAGAGCAACGAGCACAGGCTGTACCATGTGCAGAAAATTCTTACATTTCACCCAGAACGCTTCTGAAAGAATGTTTTGCCTTGCACGCACGGCTCGTCTTTGAACTACGTATCCGTTCTTCCGCTGAAACAAACTCATCTCAAAAGGCGCATACGTCTCATCCAAAATCACGCTGTGCAATGCCTGCTTGCAATCCACGAGACGATCTACCATGAGGAAGTTGCAAGCAAACCGCGTTAAGGCAGAGAGTCTCAACACCTTGTTCGGTGAATATTTCCGAAACAGAGCCAAAGTGAGCTGATATTTTTTGATGAACGTGCAAATTTTCCTACAATCCTCCACCAATTCAATCACCTTCTTTTCCTTTCCCCAGTCTTCCAAAAGTAAATTCAAAATGTGTGCTGCACACCCTTGTTTATACATGTGAGGGTACATTTCTTGCAACCTTGTCATGGCCCCTGTCATAACTGCGGCATTGTCCGTACATAGTTGAACAATGTTTGTTGGTCCAACCTGGTCTATGTATTGTGCCATAATATCTGTGGTGTAGGCAATGTCCTTCCTCACCCCTGTGCTATCCACCGAGCCCAAAAAAACATCCCCAGCAGGACATACAAGCATCATATTCAACAAAGGACGAGTATTGGTATCAGACCATTCATCTGAACAAATAGTCGCTCCATACTGGTCAATAGAGTTCCTCGTCCGCTTGGAGACCATGTTCTCTACAGTTGCCTTTTTCACAGCTATCATTTTTGTGCGCACTGCATTGTATGATGGCGGTTGATACACAAATCCAGCTATAGCGATTTCCTTCACTGCATTTATAAACACAGGATGTCGCACGACGTTAAATGCTATGTTGGCTTCATAAAAAAGGAAGCCCACATCTTATCTAACTTCTGTCGAAGGGCCAATTGTAATGCCTCATCCATACTTCTTTGACGGGAAATGGAAGGCACATTTCTCCTTCTCTCCACTATTGTTGGAGTAGAATCTACTGAGTCTGGATTAGGAGTCGATGGTTCATTCGTACAACTAGGGTCCCCGGACCCTTTAAAATCCACCTCCACTTCAGGCCCAATAAGGGGCCCAACAACACCATCATTTGCATTGAGTGCAATCGGCGCATCATACATTTCTTCGTAGCTCATGAATTTTGGAACAACCCCCATACAATTTCTAAATTTTTCCAATACGTTTGCAGGGATACGTTGACAGAGATCCTGTCTGTGCGTGGCGCCAAATCCAAAGTGAGTCAATGCCCTCTTCCGTACAAATACTGTGCTCCACCCACAGAATCTGCATTTCTTTGGATACAAAGAGGCATCACCTTCAGTGCACGTTATGAGCCAAGGCACCCACTCCTTTGTGACCCTACGTGTATCGTTAGCAAGCATCGTCCTCCCACCACCTCGGCCAGCCATCTTGCAGATCCGCAATGGGTCTCACAGAAAAATTACTTTATCAAAAAATCGGACCAATCAAAAGAAGTAATGGCAAAGCCACCCGCCAAGAGTGGTCCTATGAACCTCTCAAAGCTAGGTTGTTGCCCTCCGAAGAACCTAAACGTCCGCAGGAAGCCTCTTTAGAGGATTCAAGACAAGAGCTTTATCACCGAAGCAAGATGAGAGGCAATTGCTGCCCTTCAGGCTTTATAGTCCAAGAGGGATTGTGGGTGAGGGCGACCTCGGGTACAGACTGAGGAGGCGACCTCAGGTCCAGAAGGGCGACCGCAGGTCCCATGAAGGGCGACTTTGGGTGCCCGCCAGGCGACTGTACATCCTTTTCTGGGGCGACCGCGACTCCAGTAGAATGCGACCATGGTCTATGGGTAAGCATGTGTGCAAATTTATTTTTTCTTTCTAGAGCCGCTTGTGGACGTTAGGTGTCCACTAGATGACTTCACCTATCAATGCAGGACGGAAAAAATGTTTATTGATCTAATTCATTTTTTTGGAGGCCACTTTAGTATATTTGTGATAAATAGTATTGCAACTTACTACATTATGGTGCTATTGACCTTTCTAGGGAAGAAGATGCTTAATCCACAAATCACCCTTAAAGTGTATTTTAGGCATTTCTTGATCTTTTTTTACTGCTACGAATTTCATGACTTCAAATGGCATTTCTTGATCTTGAATCTACCTAATGCTTGGCACGCTTGTTACATACATTTTTTATTCCAATTGGATTACTTGAAATAATGCTAATTTTTACTATTTTATAGCAATATGAACTTTGGGCCTATAAATATGGTTTGTTATGTCTCCCATTATAGCATGGCACGCCAACTTCGGTGTACATAATGATGTTATTAATCATAATATAATTCTATGGTGAAAATGTAAGATATTTTGAGTATATTCTGTATGAGATATGGAATTTCTTCATTATTTCCTAAAAAATGCATAGTAATTTCAAATTCTAAAAAGAAAGACACATGCTCCACGTGTAAGGGCAAAACAAAACATAACAACATCACTTATGAGTTGGAAGATTACAATGTTTGAGCATAACCATGTTCAAATTTAAAACCAATTTGATATCTTCTAATTTTTTTTTCCATGTTCTATTTGAAGAAGTGACCTCTTCAAAGATGGTCGGTTTTGAACTACAATCAATTTATGTGTAATGAAATTGTAGTCCACAAATTTTGTAATTTAAATTCTGATGTGATTTTTCTCCAACCTCTAATGTACGAGAGCCCTATTTCCTAGAGCCTTATATCCAAGAGCCTTCAACAATAGAAAATCAAGATTTGAAATGGACAAATTTGCATTAAATCCTGAATATCAAATACATAATCCGTGGATATATATACATGTTTACAAAAGCATATAGTCCTACAACAATTGCGACTAATCAAAATCATGCAATATCCTTCTTGTCCTTATTTTCTCTTTTCATTTTCTCGGATTCCAGCTCGACCATCACCTTGTTCTCTACCTTCTTCAGATATGCGATGTTTCGTTGCCCGAAGCTCTTAAAGTAACCTTGCCTCTAAGCTTTTCTCCACGATTTGGATAAATCAATGTGTTGATTCAACTGACGCACGCTTTGTTGCAAATTCTCTTCCAACGAGAGACAAGTAGCTAACTTCTTCTTCAAGTCGGCTACTTCTGCTTGCGGTGTCCTATATAGCTTATCTACATCTTGGGCATCGATTTCGAAGACACGATCAAGAGGGGCCCGATCCCCGATTTGGGTCAGGTGAATTATCCTTGACCGTCCTTCCTCCACACTTCTCTTTGCAGTAATGTACCGATCTTCTTCCATCCTGCAATCTTCTATAATTTTGGCAAGCCGAGCCTTGGCTTCCTCACTGCCGCCAGCGCTAGGCCCTCTGTCTGGACCACCGGAAAATTCCCGGTAAAATGCCTCCAGGTCTACTATCTCTCTAGCTTGCACGGCCAAATAGGTTTGCCCACTTTCAATTTTTGCTTGGAGGGTGGACACATATTCACCATCAAAAGTTTCCACAGTCTTCTTTTTGTAATTTTGACATGCTTCCTCTGTCCTTGCCAAATCTTCAAGAAGCTGATGAAGTTTCTCTTTGTAAAACTATTTTTTGGCTTTCGTGGTATCTCGACAATAGGAACCTTCAACGTGTTCTTCCATTGCCGGTACTTCTTCCACCCAAGGCAATGCCAACAAAGGCGGCACCACCTCCTCCTCCTCTGTTTCGATCTCTCCATCCAATCTATCAAGTGCTTTTATTTGGATGCATGCGAACACGTATTGCAATACTTCATCGTTTTCGGGATGATGAACCTGAAGTAGGGTAACATCCAACGGGATTACTTCCATTGCATCCATAAGAGCGCCCGAGGTAATTTTTTTATCCGAGCTACATTTGGTTTTCACTTTTCGAAAGTAATTGTTACATACAAGTAGGGTCAAGATGGAAGGCAAAATTAAAATTTGAAGAGTTCTAAGATGGAAATGGAAAACAATAATCGCAAGATTGTTCTAGCAAGATTCATGAACTATGTCTATGTATTTTTTAGTAAAAATTGTGATCTTTGCATTCAAACATGAATTTAATTAGTTTCTTTTTCAAGAATGGTGGAAGTTCACCAAAATAGAAGATTGTCCATAACTTCTTGAGTACTAATCCAAAACAATGAGACTGAAGGGGAGCAAACCCGCAATTGCCCCAGACGAGGTCGCCCTACAGCCGCGGTCGCCCCTTTCTGGAACCCGCAGTCGCCCCGGAGCGAGTGCGGGTACATAAGTAGTCGCCCCTACTCGCGTTCTCCACTCCCGGCCTTGCGCACTGCCTTTCATCCACCTCGAAGTGGCTGAATGTGTGCTCGTAAGCCAGGGGTGTGAGTTGGTAGGGGAGAGGAGTTTTTGCTTCTCTGAACGACGAACTTGAAGTAACCAACATGAGTATTTTTTCCGACTACAATGGCTAATCCACAAGAAGGTAGCAGCTCAACACGGAAATCCATTTGGGATTTAGACGATGCGACATTGTTTACTATGCATATACTTGTTAGTGAGGCAACAGGAAGTGCAAGGCAAACAAAGAAGAAGACCATAATAGCACATGACAAGGATTCAAACTATCCTCCTCCCAGTTATACAAACTATGCATATGAGGGTTGTCTGTCCTGGTATGCGGGAAAAACTACACAGTTCTTGGAGGCCAATTACCTAAGGGACCCATCGCACGGCATCTTCAAATTGACTGCTGATTTGGAGGCAAGAATTTTAAGCAAGTGCAGAGCATCGCAAGATTTTGGAGACGTGGAGGAGACATATTTTTCCCAATACAAATTGTGGATTGATAACACTCTACAAACATGCATATTCAATACCAAGGAAATAATGCTACAGATGCGACCGGAAGTGCCAGGATTTCCAGGAGATGATGAAGCCAAGGAATTCCGTGAAAAGATGGCGTGGTGGCATGAAGTTGTGAAGAAACTTTTGAAGACTCAAGTGAGGGGTATGAAGTGGAAATCGGACGCATTGAAGGTGGGTTTTGCACGAGAGGCTGGCTCCAATGTCACATGGATCTCTCCTTAGGCAAAAGTAATTGCCCTCACTGGATTTGACCGTCAAGGTGGGTTTGGAATGGTGTGCAAGGTGCGCATTGAAGGGATGCAAACAATCCCGCCATACATTGCTTTTGCTGGGAAAGTGCCAAAGTCAAAGAACATGCGTGAAGCAAGGGAGCAACAATCCGTAGAGGCCTTGGCATGCCCCGTAAACCATCCTAGCATTATTAAGTTTTTTGGTATTCATGCCAAAACTATGGAAGCGTACACACTGTGGTAAAATGGCGGTACATGGCTTGAAATGCAAAGATTGGATGAGAAGGTGTCAGAGAGCATTGACTGGCATGAAATGAAGCGGATGTAGAAACTTACAGAGGACAATAAAAAACATCTTAGCTTGTTCCGAAGGCACAAGGCAAAGTTGGCGTGGGCTTTAGTATATGTGACACATCTCATGCACGAGTCTTTGGTGCTACACAATGACCTAAACCCTCAAAACATATTGCTGCATTTCCCCGATTATTCGGATGAAGTAATCAACATCGGGATTTGTGATTTCGGAATTTCAAGCCGTTTTGATGAAGGAGCTCCTTCACATTATGGATATGATTCTGAGGAGAAGAAGCAGCAATCCTTACGAAGCCGTTGGTGGGTGGCTTCGGAGTTGTTTAGTACGTTTGGGCCACAAAATTCCAGTACGAGCCTAGAGATTATGCAATCACAGTATAAATATACAGTGCAATCAGACTCGTATTCTATTGGAAAGTTGACCGAATGGATGAATCTTCTTAATATGGTCGAATACGATACAGACTTATTCAACAGGCGCGAGGGATCCATGTACTTTGCCATAAGGTTGGGTGAACTCACTAACCCTGATCCAAAAAAGAGACCGACATGTATTGAGGTTACAAATTTGCTCATGGATAAACCGTGGTACATGAAGCCCCCGGAAGTAGTTTTCCGTGACTCAGTTTTTTAGTAGGACTATAGGAACTGATGTTATCAAGTCGGCTTCAAATTGTTGACCACATTGTGCACCTCTCATTTTG
This sequence comes from Antitrichia curtipendula, assembly GCA_951230915.1. Lineage (NCBI taxonomy): Eukaryota > Viridiplantae > Streptophyta > Bryopsida > Hypnales > Leucodontaceae > Antitrichia > Antitrichia curtipendula. Next base: position 10,404,724 of record OX579637.1, on the reverse strand, counting down.
TAATAGCAATGTCAATATACAAAAAGATTTTATACCATGCATAATGTCTTTCAAAAAACCAAGTATGTTGAATGCAGACCACCCCGTTCCATTACTTCCATATATTGAATCTTGAGTTTGGATTTTGGTGTTCAAACTTCATAGAACTGTTGATTCAAATGTACTTGGCCACGTTTGCTTCCAAACTATTGTGCCATAGAGTTTAGGAAACAGAAACTAAATTTGAGGCTCAAAAGATTTTCATCCAAAAGATGCCTTCTCGTAATGTCTTTTATGAATAATCGGACTTTACCCTATGACCCCTAAAGTTTCGGAAGTCCCCTTGGGGGACTCTTGAAAGTTTGGGCAAGCTTCTATGAGCTCAATTTTTGGTGAAATTTTTTGAAATTGTTTCATAAGATAGAGCAACTTATTATCTCTATGGAAATATAATTTTTACTTCAATCGGTGCCCGGAAGCAAAAGTTATGCTATAATAACCTTAAATCGGGCAAGACTGAGTAGCCCACAAAAATCTACAAAAAGTAGAAATCATGTTTTTTTTCTTATACATTATATGTTTGTCTAAATGGGATCTTTGATTCATTCCATTTAGATTAGTGATGTAAAAGTTCTGGAGCTTCTTTTTTTTTCTAGGCAATGAAAGCATTTTCTTGAAAAAAAAAATTTCTTTGACCTTGAATGCTAATAACCTTCAATCCGTAAGGTCAAAATTCACAAAATTTTTACCACCTGATGTGAAATAAGTGTAGTAGAAGATCCTACGTTTGGATTCTAAAAAGATATATTTTTCCTACTTCCTGAAGTGAATGCAATAGAAATGGCAGTTTTGAGCAATTTTTGATGGAAAAAAGTTTTCGAGACTTTAAAGTTAAACAAGGAGCCACTGCGGTCGCCCTGGACACGAGGTCGCCTGGACACGCGGCGGTCGCCCTGGAAACGAGGTCGCCTGGACACGCGGTCGCCTTGGAGCCGCGGTCTCCTGGTACCCGTAGTCGCCCCTCCCCTGCCTTCGGACCCGCAGTCGCCCTCCGTACGCGTCCCAGGGCAACATCGGGTATATAAGAGGTCGCCCATCACCCGCGTTCTTCACTCTTGGCTTTGCGCATTGTCTCTCATCCGCCTTGAAGTAGCTGAGTGCTTGCTCGTGAGCTAGGGGTCGGAGTTTTGAAGGGCGTATTTTGATCATTTTGGCATCAAGGGAAGGAATATTCTTGTGTATTGCGATGGAAGAGGAGGCCCAACCTTCGCCGCCTGCTGTACCGAGATCAGAAGCTGGGAAAGAGTCCAAGGCGCTTCGAGGCAAGGATCAAAAAAGAAAAGGAAAAGTCCACAAGAAGCGCAAGGCCATCTTGATCCATCCGAAGATTAAGGCTTTCAAGGGTTGGAGAGATGAACCCGCGCCTTGGATTTATAAGACGGTTCAGAAATATGTGGATTGGTGCCACATCGACAAGTTATTTCCGTTGTATCGTCACAAGTTCTACGTGAAGTCGAACAAGGTAAATCTTGCATATTGCAAGAACAAAGCCTTCCAAGAAAGATGCTGCAAGGTGTGGAAGGAACTCTATAAAGGCCTACAAACGTATTGAAACGACAATTTTTCTTTCTTTCTTGCAAGAATGGTGTATGCTGAAGTTGTATTGAGGAAGGAGGTGGATTGGTCAAGCATTACGGATCTTCCAATCGGGACCCATCTAGGAGAATCAAGTATTCCTTGGGTAGATGTAGTGCCAGATGTGAAGGAATCGGTGACATCGGCGAAGCCTGGGAAGTTTTTCATTTCTGATGAAAATGTAGTGTGGTCGGCGACTTCTAGCGAAGATGAACACACCCATAAATACGATGGATATTCTTTCCTCAGTGACGATGACGACCTTCTCATGGAAGTCATGAACAAGGCTTTGGGCTTGGAAATGGATAGGAAGGAAAAAATGAAGGTTGACGAGCCCATCATAATATCCCACATTGATGTGCAAGGCATGGAAGATGCAGGGCCTATGGAAGTGGAGCATGTTGTTCTAGAGCGGTACCGCAGCGTTGATGGAAGCGATTCGGAAGACGACATGGAGTTTTTCAATGTTAAGGCGGCAAGTGTAAGATCTGCTTTGCGTGAGAAGATGAACGAACTCCGTCAATTAAATGAGAATGAACTCTCAGTACAAGTGGGTCCCGTTGTTGTAGATGATTTGAAGAAGCAGTTGGAGGGAGTAACGAAAAGCATAAAAGAAAACGACAAGTACTTGAAGGATTTGAAAAAAAATCGCGATTTTTATTTCAAGCAGCGTGAAAGTGGAAGGCTGCACTACATGGATGAGTATGTGGTATGGCAATCAAAGCGTGATCTCTTGGAGCGTGAACGTTGGAATTATGAGAATGAAAGTCGAGACCTCGATGTAGCAATAAAGAAAAAAAAAAAAAAATATTGCATCGCCGTTGTTGAACATGAGTCAAGTACCAGTGCTGAAGAAGTGGCAAAGCTTTGTTCATTGGTGAAGCTACATACCATGAATGCAATGGCGGTACAAGAATCGCTACGCCATTTGGAATCTGGATTTTGTTTTCACAAGGCATGGTGGAAGTTTCAGATGAGTACCATAGGAAAAACAGAGGCAGAGGTGGACGCAATGGAGTCGGGTCCCATTGAAAGCAACTTTTTTTTTAGCACTTAGTGGTACTCATAGGAGCAGAGTGGGAATTTTACATTTTGTCCACCCCTGTTTTGGATGTCAGACTATCAGTTACCTTGAGTAAATAAATAAATACAATATTTTTTCATTCAAAAGTGTTTATATTTCTTTTTTATGGCGTGTGTATGAAAACTTTTTAATTGGCATGTTGCCCCATATGGGGGTGAAGACAGTTTATGAGAAGTGTAGAGCTCTAAATTTCAAAGGATCTATGAAACTTGAGTTATAATGTTTGTGTTAAAAAAGAATTTTGATAACAAAACAAAGATAACTTTTATAGATATGAATTGTAATCCTTGAAGGACTATGGAGCCTAGTTTGGTCTTTCTGATAATTCTTTCATGCTGCATTGATACAATAATTTGAAATTTTGGCATGAATATTATAGGAATGATGGCACCCCCGATAATGTAGCTGTGAAAGCTTGTTTCATGTCTCCATAAATATTACAAACGTTAGAGCAGATTTTCAAGGATTTGCTGTGAAACTGGAAAGCAAATAAAAAAGTTAAGAAAAAAAATTAATTATTTTTTTTAGATTGTTTACATTGATAGCTTGGTACGGATTAAAGAAAATTTGAACTGTGGAATTCCAAATGACACTGATGAAAGTTAAAATAAGGAGTTTTATTTTGCGGACCTTGAAGGAAGGAAAAGCTTATGAATTGGTCTAACTTGTCTTTTGCTTTTTTATTTGAAAATTTCCAAATTAAAAAATAAAGAATGATAACCCATAAAAGAACATTTAGTCTCTTGATGGATAAAAAAGATTTTGTGCAAAATTCCAAATACATGTGCCTTTAATTTTGTAAATATATCTTGGAACTTTCTTGAAGAATATCTGAACATATCATCTTCTTAGGAATATATTTTTTTAATTTGAATAAGTCTTAAAGAAGTAAGACTTATGCCAAAGAATTTAAAAACCAATGAGACTAGACACTAATAGAATAATAGATATAATTGACCTAAATTTTCTTTCTTATTTCAAATAGAGTTTCTCATACATTATATTCTTTGCTACATGAAAAGTTTTGATTAATTCTATTTTGATATTAAATGATGTGAAAGATATGGAGGATCTTGGTTTTTGGACAATCATTTTTTTGCTTGCTACCTTAGGAATTAGTGAGTTTTAATTCTATCTTGCTAATATAAATATGAAAAAAAATTTCAAGCTCGTATGTACTTCAACTTAAAAATAATTTTGAGCATAAATAAAAAATTGCACAAATTAATTTCATTTTCCTACACGTTGTTCTAAATTCAGTTCTTTATTATTTGGATTCAAACCTTATAACTTAGTATTGCTAGAAAATTTAAGTTAACCGCTGAAGTCCGAAGGCTTTATTTTCAAAAAGACCACTCAAAAGTACCACTTCTATTGCAAGGTGGCGAAGGTGTTGACAACTTTAATTTTTTTCCCGGCATATCTAAGTAATCATACCGTAGGATCTTTTACTAGACTAGTATATAAATGTGTAGAAGAAATTGAAAACTGTTTTACCATGTTCATTGTAAGATATTTACATTTAAAGTGAAGTAAACGATTTTTTTTATACCTTGCTTGAATATATTTTTTGGCTTTGAATCATCTTAACCCCTAAAGTCCCAAAGCTAATTTCTGGCCAGAAACCACTAAAAACTGTCAATTCTGCTGCGTTCATCCAAGAAAAAAAAAAAAAAAAATTCAAAAATTTAACCGTAGGATCTTGTACTTCATTTGTCTAAGATCATGTGATAAAAATTTCATCAAATTTGACCATACGGATTGGAAGATATCAGCAATCAAAGTTGGAAAGTAGTATTTTTGAATGCTTTTTTTTCAATTTCAGTTGACTATGGTCGCCATTTGGAACAAAAATTTACTCTACGGACTCCAAGTTTAAAATTTTTGTATTGAAGAATTGTGTTGAGAACTTATGAAAAAAATTTCAAAAAATAAACACTCGATTTTCATTCTTTAAAAAAATGTTAAGTAGATGTAGGTCCAAGATTGAATAAAAAACTAAATCTTTAATAGCTCCAAGGTTGTATTGAATTATAATAATTCCAATGGTGAGATTGTTCTAGCAAGAAAGAACAACCTTGTCTAATGTGTTTTTTTTCAAAATTCTAAAAATTGCATTAAAAAATGAATCCTAAAAGTTATTTTTCCAAGAAAATGCTTAGATTGCCCACAAAAAAGGATTGTCCATAACTATTTCAATACTTGTCCAAATAGAATGAATCAAAGTTTCACAAGTATATAGAAATTTAATATTTTAGGAAACAAAAAAAAATTAAATTTTTTTTTGACTTCCTGTGATTTTTTTGGTGCTGCCCGACAAGTTTGGCTTGGGGCTTTTTGTGGTATAATTTTTGCTCCCGGGCACCAATTGAAATAAAAATTATATTCCCACGAAGATAATCAATTTTTCTTTCTTCAAATAAAGTTTCAAAAAATGAAAACAAAAATTCAGCTTGTAGGTTCTTGCCCGAAATCCCATTTGTCCCACTAGGAGACAATGGGACTTTAGGGATTAACTTAGAATTTGGGCAATACTGATTTTGAATCCACTATTTTTATATGTTGAAAAATTGAATTCAAAGTTTAGTAAAATAAAACAAAAAACACACTTCATTTTCACTTGTTAAGAAGCTGTTAAAAAAAAAAAAATTCAAGATTGAAGGAAGAACTAATGTGTTAAAAGCTCTAAGATGGAATTGGAATATAGTAATTTCATTGGTGAGATTGTTCTAGCAAGAGATCTGTGATTCAATTTTTTTATATGTATTGTGAACCCATTTTCCTACTTATTCAATGAATTGCAGAAGTTACAAGACATACGTTTTTTTTTCTAGAAATGTTGGACGACATTACTTCACCTTCAATACAAGGTAGAGAAGTCTACAATTTCAATTTTAGGCACATTGAACTGGCAATTGGCCAGAATGATGAATCTAAAATTTTTGAACAATGTACTTGAATAAGTGAAGCAGAAAATAGTTTGGGTTGCATCGGTTTAGAATTAAATATTGATGAAGATTTCCAAATTTTGTAAGGATGGCCTCATTTTTAAATAAGAAAGGCAAGGTAGTATATATTGAAAATCAAAGCAATATAAAATTGCAATACATAAGTATAAAACGAAGCCATAGAAGTGGAGTCGAAGAAGAAAAACAAAACTACTAAACACTGCTCGCCATTGCTAGTATAGATATAGTATGACCATATGCTAGGGGCCTTACAACACGTATACTATTACGCAAAAAGATGTTCACGTAAACGAAGAACAAAAATGTTTAGATGATAACATCTGTGTCGTTTTGAGAATCACTTCCTTCGCCACTTTCGTAGGTGGATGACTCCCCAACACCAAGCTTACGCTTGGCACGAGTTCGTGAAGCTGGTCTGTCCGCCTTCAAAATGGATTCTTGGACGTTGGAATTCTTTAGAGCTTCGAGGATCTTTCTGGTCTTTGGAGAGTGTTCTTCCAACAGATAGTCGAGGGCTTGAGTTTGGTAATAAGGCCCGTATACAGAGTCTAAGTAAGACATGCTGTCCAATTTATCCATGGAGGCCGTTGCATCTTGATTGGCCACCCTCAGATTTCCAACGGTGTTGTTGTGGATGAGGACCCCAATTGAAGGTTCTGGAGGTCTTATTGAAATATCCACCAAGGCACTGGTAGAAGAATGCCCTCCTCCCTTCGCCTTGTGGCCTTTTTCCCATCAACTTGACTCCAACTCTGGCAATTTCTTCCGGATTTGTTTCCCAATTCAATTGGAAACTAGCAACTCCCTTTTCCAAATCATGATTTCTTTGTCTCTAGCTCCAGAGCAAGTCTTGTCCCCACATTTTGGTGTCTTCTGTGGTATCACTGCTGTGTTCCCAAGAAGGAGGCATGTAAGTCATCAAGTTGAACATGGTGTACAAACGATCATGGAATGGTGCTGAACACAAAACGCAATGACGTTTAATCAAGTAGTGCGTGATGAGACACTGAGGATGGTACACATGTGTACATGATCCAAGTGCCCAGCCACCTTCGGGACCAAATTGCTCTAGACATATGGGACATTTGGTGTGGTCCAAAACAAAGGGTGCAAGATGTGGCCATAGTAGCTTTTTTTCCTCCACTTCGATATGGCTGGATATTTGTTTTTTGTGGTCCCAACCATTTTCTGTCCAATCAATGTTGGTCTTTTTCGCCAAGTCCATGTTAGTGGGGAACATGTCCTCCATCAATGCCCATAACGTGAGACCGCATTCTTGATTAGGCTCTTGTGCAACGAAGTTTCTCAAAATTTTCTCCAATTCCTTTGCAACTTGTTGTGCACTATCCACTGAGAGGATGCACGCAACCTTCCAATGATAGTATGTAGCCCCCAACTGTGACAGCCGATCTCAAAGCATTTTGTTTTCTTTTTCAAGGTCCAATCTTTTCTGCGACTGTATGGAATGAGAAATCGCAGGAAACAAGAGTGAATCTTGGGTCTCCTGGAGATCATTTGTGGTAGTATCTTCCATGATTGCTATAAAAAGCACATTTGGAGTCATTGAAGAATGCTTGGCATGCTTGGCAAGAGGAAAATGGTGAAGCAAATCATCGGTGAGGTCGCCTACAACCTTGTCCAAATGATGTGAATCTGGCTAAAGAAAGGCGTCATCCATGTCCGACAAAGTAAAAGTGTCTTGCACTTTGTCTCTGAGGCGTTGCAGTTCTATAGATTGTTGAGAGAGGAGACCATTTTTGTGTGCACACTCAGATTGCAACTTCCTGACATTGCTTTGAAGCGAAGCAATATTAATGTCCTTGGTCTTTAGGAGGTCGAGAGCCTTAGCTAGAATCATAGCGTTGTCAGTTCGACTCACTCAAGATTAAAGGATGGAAGCACGGACAACTGCTCCCATGGGCATGTCATCGTTTGGACCAAATTCAAAGACGCTGTTGGCATCTTGTACTGGCAAAGGTGGGTCCGAACCCATTGCTAAAATTGATCCTAGTCCAATTCGCGTGATTGAATGTTGCATCTTTGGGAGGTTTTTTACTCTTTGACCTTGTGACGCTAAATGGTCCTTGTCATTTTCAATCTAAACTTTGGTGGGGCCCATAGTGTCTTCTTTGTCTTGTGCTATCTTTGGCTTCCGCGTACCGTCAGAATCAGGATCTTCTTTGGAATCATCACTGTGAACTTCAGTAGGTATTCTGTTTTTAGGAGCACTTCGAATAGGCCTTAGTCTCCCGTTTGGAAAGGCCATAACACCTCTTGGTATTAATCCGCTTGTTGGACGTGCCACATACGTAATTTCCTTGATTGTGCTCCAATCGACCTTCTTTTTTAGGGCCACCTCAATATATGCTCCTCTAGTGATGAAGAGAGGTACTTCATTCTTGTCCACGTTGGATTTTTTATAAAGAGCCTGCCACAATTCTATACACCTTTGTATGAAGTCTGCATTTTTGCAATGCTTCAAATTTGCCTTATTAGTGTGGCGGTTGTGATAATGGCGCCACACCGGAAACATCTTGCTAATGTGACACCATTCGATGTAGTCTTCGCAGGTCTGCATTGTCCATGGCTCTAGCTCCTCATTCCATCCTTTAAAAGCAATGTGATTTTCACTATGCAACACATGCAACCGCTTTCAATGAATGGTGCCCCTGCGCTTCCGAGTCCTGTCTTTGGCAGCCTTCTTGAGGCAACCAAGAGTGCGCGTCATCTGAGGGAGAGGAAGTGACCCATCACTGTTGCCTCCGGTAGCCATAGGATCTTTGTGCGTCGAGAGCTTGCGATAACACAAGCTTTGATGAATGAAGTAAGAAGTAAATATTCAACACAAGGATCACGCATATAGCCACTAAAGGATACAAGGCAGAGAGCCAAAGTGGAGAATGAAGGTGAAGAAAACCGTATGGGCGCATGGATATATAGGTGGGCGAGCACGGATACGTTTCTTTGAGCATGTGTTCTAGGCAACTTAGGGTCCAGTTTGGGAGACCGCAGGTCCAGAAGGGGGCGACTTTGGGTCCAACATGGGCGACCGCAGGTCCAGGAGGGGCGACTTCAGGTCAAAAAGGGCGACTTCAGGTCCAAGAGGGGGCGACCGCGGGTCCGAGCGTTCACCTGAAGTCACCTCAGCCGTGGTCCCCCTTACCCGCATTCTCCCATTCCCGTGTTCTCCTACCCGCGGTCGCCTACACCCGCGTTCTCCTATCCGCACTCGCCCCAACCCGAGGTTGCTCTTATACGAAGTTGCCCTACTTGAGGCCGCCCTTACTTGAAGTCACCCGTCCACGTCACACCCGCATGCGCCCCTAAATTGTGCCACGTGGACGCCACATGGCATCCACATGGCTTAGGTAAAAGGGGGGTAATTTTTTGAAAAGTCAAAGATAAATTTGACTTTATGTGATGTCACGGAGGGTCTATTAGATGTTGCGTGACGTCTGTCTGTCGCGATGTCGCCAGATTGCACAGAACAACCCTGGCTGAATCCCATCTAATGAACCAATAGAAGTGTGTTGATAGGTGGTCCGAACCAAGTGTTCCTAACCCACACAAAATCAACACATTTTTCTCTTGATTTTGTCTTCTTTTGGATTGGATGTCTTTGGTAGTGGCCCCTCTTTCCCTTTGCAAATTAAGCCAAAATGAAAGAAAGTTGTAAAGGTAAATTGAGAGAAGCTATTGGAGAAAGATAAATACCTAGGACAAATTGTAGAAAACGATTGGACAAAGAAGAAGAATTGTTGGGTAGTCGTAGAGGCGCCTCAAATAAATAGTTGGCACTGGTATTGTTTGACGCAATCATCAATCAAACATTCAAAAGTTGCGAATGAGGCATAGTAATATGGTAAAAAGCAATTGTGTTACATGTTGGGCTAGAGGCATGACATGTCTACAAAATTAGACATGCAAAGTCCTTGTCTAGCATTTGAAATGAAAGGATGAATGAACTTTTCATATTCATAAACAAAGTAAGTCAAAAACATTTGTAAGTTTATTGGACCTCATTGTACTATGGATAGTCTTGTAGCTTTGTATTTTCTTCAGGATAAGAGATTTTGTAGTACCTTCTGTGTGTATATAAATATATAGTTTATATTTGAAGACTTTATTACATAGACATTTCCTTGCTAACGTGCCTAATCAAAGGAGAGACTTGTTTTTCAAATTCTTGACTTGTTTTTCAAATGAATCTACAAAATTTGGGCAAATGCACACTACCATGTACCAATATGGACAGACAAAGTCCTTATTTCAGTGGGTGTTTTTGAAATTCTTGTAATTTCAAATAGACAGAAGTTGTAGAATTTGAAAAAGGACACATACTAATGTTGTATACTTGATGATTTACGAATTACAAAAGAGATCTTTGCAAAATTGTTTATACTCTATGTGTAAAGGACTTTAATATGTAATCTTAACCTACTGGCAGAGTCCACAACATTCATCATAAGAACTCATTTATCACTGAATAATTCAAATATTTTGCAAAAAAAGGAATCATATTTAAATAGGATCATAGTGTATCAAATGTTTTGACTTGAAATATGTAGAGTTCTATCCCTAAATTTGTAGATATGGACTATTATATATCTAGAATTGCCATCTAATTTCGGGGATTGATTTAACACATTTAAAGTTGGAATTTTGATATGTTGTCTTCACTAATTGTTTATAGAAATTGTTTATCTAATATGGTATTTTTTTGGAAGACCTTTTTTGTCTTTCTTCTATAGCTGCAGTGACAGAGGACAACCCGGGCTGGGCAATGCAAATCCAATGCCCGGGTACTCGTGTACGTTCGAGATTGCAAGTACAGGGACGGTACAGATTCATTCGTGGTTTCAAGTTGTTAGTCGTTGTGTAGTCATCACTCTCGTTGCATGCCCGGACACATACTAATTTTGCTCAGTAAGGTTGGCTATGATGTTTATGGATTTAGGATTTGCTTGTATCCGGCTAGGTTTATTTGCAGCATTTTGGATTTAGGGTTGCGTCTTAGGAGGGTTGTAGCCAGTGTAATTGTGAAACTAGATTACTCTCGAGTGGTAGGGGTGTTACAGTGAACATTCAAAGTTGTGGAAATCTGACGGAGTAAGGGTTTAGGGTCCATTGGTGTTTAAGGTGCTGATGATCTTATCTAGTTTTCTGTGAACAAGTTTCTGGCGGCTGGATCACTTCTAGGTTATTTATACAATTGACTAGAGCTATAGTACGAGAAATGTGAGCAATTTTGTGCTGACGGTCTTATCTCATTTTCTGTGAACAAGTTTTTGGCGCCTGGATCATTTTGGGGTTATTTGCACGATGGGCTGGAAGTGCAAGGACTAAAATGTGAGCAATTTTGATGAAATGGGCTTGGGGTTTAGGATCCGGAGGAACTAAAACGTGAGCAATTTGGTACTGATAGTCTTGTTTAATTTTTTGTGAACAATTTTTTTGTGGCTAGATCACTTTTGGGTTATTTGCACAATGGACTAGAGGTTTCAGGGATTGGAATGTGAGCAATTTCGAGCGAATGGGCTTGGGGTTACGGGTCCAGAGGGACTGAAACGTGAGATTTTTTATTCTTGTCTAATTCAAAAATGTTCAAATTTTTTGCTGCTGGATCACTTCTGGGTTATTTACTTGATAGACTGGAGGTGGAGGGATTGAAACGTGAGCAATTTCAAAGGAATGGGCTTAGGATTTTTGGGCACCTAAACTGTTGTTAGGATATGCTTGCACTTGTATAGGATTAAGAGTCACAAGGGACTAGAGTTTGATACACTAGAAGAGAAGGGGCTGAAGAAATTGTTACCCCGGGCGAAGTAAGTATTTTGCAAAGTTCTTGCAAAATTTGCTTCATTTTTTGCTTCATACAATGCGTCCGTGTTGAAAAAACTGGTTGAAGTTTACGGTCATAACATGAGACTTTGCTTGCACCTGATAGGGTTTGGTTGCAAGTGCTTATAGTGTAGGGTTAACTTGGCTACGGTTTGCTTGCACAAATTTAATATTTTATGCGTTTGACGATTCTAGTCTTGGCGTTCTATATGGTATTTGGTGCTGCAAGAAGGTTTTAGGATTCATGGGGTCGGCAGAGATACGAGATGCTAGAGCTGGTCATAAACCTGGGCTCAAGAGGTTTCTTCCTCAAGAACGAGCATTGCACCAGGTACAAAAATCTCAACAACGAGGATTAGGCTACGGCGCAGAGGCAAATCGGAAGGCATCTCAAAATCTAAGCAAAGCCAAGTCACGCAACCGGCATGGTGAAGCTATTGCAGCTTGTAACAGCAAGTGTGGCGGAGAGCGTGAGTTAGAGGAGCAATTAGAAACTCATCTTGCTAGTGGTATGGAGGACCACATGGTAGATAGAGAGAAGCGTAGGGTTGCACTTATTATTGTTGAATTTGTAAGTTCCAAATTGGCTAGTTGTGCAGGGCCAAACAGTAGGAAAGCAATCCTCCGTAGAGTTCTAGATCATAAGAAAGTCAAATGTGATCTTCCAAACCACATTTTGGATTTGAAGATGGCAGCAGCATATGAGGAGGTAGTGGATGGTGTCTCACCCCGTCTAGACCTTCTGAAGAGAGGAAATAGTGCAGCAAAGCTAGCAAGCAAGCATGCGATTTTAGATGCTACAGTGAGTTGTTTTTTGGGCCATTCATCGGCCAGACAAGTAGCCAAAGTATTAGGAATTCACCACCGCAATGTTTTAGCCTCCATTTCTAGGCGGGAAGTGATCAACAGTAACGGGGACTACGTCTGCATACTACTGGTGCGGAAGAAGCGCATAGACAGTCTGAGTAGTGAAGAACGCAATTGCATCACAGGTTGGTAGATGATAGAGAGCCGAGTCTCACCCAACAAAAATGATTTAATGCGGAAGTAGGTGTCACCTGGTGTTTATGACACAAAGCCGACACATTATCTGCAAGAAACACAGTCAAGTAAATTATGGACTAAAACCACATTTAGGATGGTGAGTATGTAAAGGTCTGCCCGTAGTATGTGCTTACTACTAGATCTGTTTGCTAAATGTTCCTTTTGGCATTCAATAGTCCATACACTTAGTGCATACAAGGCACTTGAAGAAAACATGACGGATGTGTCACTAGTTGAGTCCTTCAAATGCAATGTAGAGTCATATTATACTATCAGTGCTCTGAAGTCCACTATCAGTACTTTAAGGATTTAGCTGAGTTATTTGAGGTGTATTTGGAGTCTAAATTCAAGGCTTGAAGTCCACCTACTGAGTCATGTGAAGCCCTTTGAAGTCCATTAACATTACTTAAAGAGCTCATGCTGAGCCCTTTGAAGTCTACTAACAGTACTTAAAGAGCTCACGTTGAGTCATGTGAAGCCCGGTGAAGTCCTTTAACAGTACTTAAAGAGTTCATACTAAGTCTTGTGAAGCACACTTTCATTATTCAAAAGTCCATTATAACTGCCTTTAAGTCCAATCTGAATATATTGGAGTGCATAACCAAGAGGCGGTTTTCATTTGAAGTCAATTGATATCAGTATGAAGTTCATACTAGTGGACAATCCTTATGTAGTGGTTCAAATTTACTTTGGTTCGGAATTCTTCAAGTACTGGGATGGACATCATCGACTGTGGGATGTATTAAATTGGACTTTATTGTGGTTTTGTAGACACAATTTTTTATCCGCTTTGCAGTAGCCTTCCCTGATGTATTAGGGGCATTTGGGATGCTGAAGCCTTTCTATGTGAAGAGGATAAGTGAAAGAAATACTTGTTGCTGCATTTAACATGTTGAGTGCAATGAGTTGCGAATTGCTCTCAACAACATGCGAGCAAGTAAGTTTTTAATTCCACGTTGCAACCATTCAATAGATGGAAAGTGTGAGGCTTGTATCATCCAATATGAGGGTCTGACTGCCTTATGGGAATCTATAATATGCCCTAAAGGAGAATTTGATGAATGGCATAATATAAAATGCTTGTATGGTAAGTATCCAAATTGTGGGGTAGACATTTTGCTGATCTGCCCTAATGAGGCGGAAGGGTTTGATGGAAACTTAATGGAGTGGAGGAGGTTTGCTTTGGAAGAGACTATATCCAAAAAAGGGAAGGTCTTGAAAAAGTTGAACCTGATATACAAGAAAACCACATCTAATGTATTCTTGGATTATTTGAAGCCTAAACTGCAGGCATTTGTCACTCACAATTTTGTAGCTAGGTGGAAGGATCAACAGTTCAAACTTTCTTGTAAATCTTTCCCTAAAGACACGGTGGTGTCTTTTGTGGACTACGCTAAGAACTACAAGTTTGAGATTCAGGATGAAGTTCAAAGCATGCACTGACACTGATATCAAGTGAGTATACTGGTCTACATTAGTTATTGTCACAACCCAACTGTTGATCCTTCTGATCCTGATTCGGCAATTTTGATGGAGTACCATTTCTACATTTCCGATGATAAGCATTATGACTCTGAGTTCATACAGTACTATTTTGCTGTGCATTGGGATCACATGTCCAGATCTGGATTTAAACCAAAACAACATTGGGTGTAGAGTGATGGGTGTGCTAATCAGTTTAAGAGTAGTAGGCCTTGGTATTTCGTCTCGAGGTACCCCAATATGACAAATGGTTGCTCCATGCTGTGGAACTTCTTTGGAAGTGGTCACAGCAAGGGTCTCCATGATGGAGCAGGTGCAGTTGTGAAGTCTTTTATTTGGAGAGAGCAGCTGAAGCCTCATGGTTAGAAATTGCAATGTGCTAATGACGTGGTTGTTTTCTTGCAAGCTCGTTTGGGTGAGAGGGTGGAGAGTACTTATAGTGGTCCCAAGAAGCCCATGAGGCGATTTTTTGGGGAAATACTTGAGGCTGATGTCCAGCCACTTTGAGACAATAGTCACAAGTGTGACGTTGTGCATGGGACTCGCAAAATCCACTCTATTATGGCAACAAATAAGAACCAGGTGGCACAGATTATGGTAAAGCCATTGACTTGTTTTTGTATCTTTTGTATTGACAACCAATGGTCAAGTTGTGTGAATGAGCATTGGACAGGGCAATGGGAAGTAAAGTATTTGCAACCTGCTGATACAAAGTTCGTAAGAAGTGCCGTGGTTGACAGATGGAATGGAGTTTGGCAATGGGGAGATGGTGGAGAGCTAATGGCATCTACTATCGACATTGGTGATAATTTCTGTGTCAATGCAGCTGCAGGCAATAGTGAAGGACAAGATTTTTGGCTGATACAAGTCTCAAAGCCTTTGCATGAGGCTAAGTCTGACTTTACTTGTAAGTGGGGCACTGAATTTGAAAAAGGAGATCTTGTAGTGGCATGACACTACTACCAAGCATGGAGGATGGCTAAGAGTTTGTATGTCCTGTTGCAAAATTCTCATGTGGTTTATATGCATGCTGGCCATATTTGTGCTATGAAGTTCTTCATGCCTCCAAAAGACCACCGTGTCACTGGGAATGACATGGTCTACGAGTTGCAAGAGGCGGTAAGGTTGAAAAATATGACTGTGCTTTCAGTTGAAGATAATGAAGATGGTGAATGAACCGTTCAAATACAGCTGCCATTTCTACATTGAGGGGGGGGAGGGCGGTGGTGGTGGATGGAGGACTCAAGGGGGGGCATGCATATCCTAGATGCTAATAGGGTTCAAATCTTACATGCCCGGCTGAATTGGTGCATTTGTCTTGAAATCTCTAAGAGTAAGGAATGTGGCAATTATTGAATTCTTTATGCAGGTGCATCTAGAGAGGATTTGGATGAATGCTAGAGCCTGAATGGGAATGCAGATGAAGAGCTGAGATTTAAAGTTAACAAGCCACATTAGCAATGCCATCTCCAAAAAATTTGGATAAATTCATTTAATTCAGTACTTCATTGCCAATTGTAAGTAAATTTTAGCTATAATTGGTATACATGTGTGAAGCTAGTCTCATGATGATTGATGGCTGATGATCTACATTTTCTAATTATGTTTGATTGGCTGCAAAATCAAATCCTATTTAATGCGGGGAGGATCATGATTTAGATCTTATGAAGGCTAGGTTTAGGGTAATAGGCAAGGGGGATTAGTTTGGGCTTGGCATTCTGTTCAGCCCCTTGTGAGCTTGCTGTGTTTCCTTGCATGCTCATATAGTGGTCTTTTGCGGTTTTATAGGCTTGCTCTTTGGGATGTCTTTTCTTCTTGAATCCAAGTCTGTCCTTAGGGATTACCTAGCCCGGGTTGATCAAGAAGTGGAGCGGACAAAAGGAAAGCTCCCGTTTTTTGCTTCATATTTAGTAAGGGCTCTTCTAAGTTAAGGTGTCAGGCAGAGTGTGGAGTGGACCAAGGAGGTGAATATTGACTTCCGCCAAATGGAGCTGTGCACAGGGCTGGAGTTTCAAAAGGTATCGTACATCAAAGTTCAACGCGGCCAATCGCAAACGGGGGGATATCAATCTACTTTAGAAGATTGGATCACTCAAACCGTCATTCTTCATATAGACTGGCCTTTGGAGGATGTAGGTCAGTATTACAGGTGGGAAGAGGACACCTTGTACTACTCAGAGGAGGAAATCGCTTCAATCATGAGACACTTGCCAGATGCGGAGCTCAACCCAGACATTGAGGAGCAGAGGGAGCAGGAGGTGCATCTAGAGAATCAGCAACACAAAGACACCTTCTCGTTGGAGTCCTTCACAAATGGCTTGCAATTTCCCACAAATGATGATGCTGATTATAATGGGCCAAGCATTAGGGGTTGAATGCAGGAACTATAGTTGTTGTTTTTGAGATGTTGTAAATAGTGGGCGGCAGCTAATGTACATATCCTTCTGCTGTTTTCTGGCTTTTACTCAACTGCTTGGATTTCCAACTTGCTCGGATTTTAGATCTGCATATGGTTGCCAACACTTGTCATCTTCTGTGTTCAATTTCCATTTAAAAGGCACTTAGAGCTTTTTCACCGTTTCTGTGGCCACCTTTGTAGCTCAATTCTTATCACAATTCTAAATCTGCATTCTGTTTGATTTTTTGAGCTTGTTGTTTCAAACGAGTTTATTTTGAGATTGTTGATTCAATAGAGTTTAGCATGAGATTGCTAATTCAAATGAGTATGAGTTTAGTTTGAGATTCAGATTGTTTGTGGCTACTTGGCCACTGAGAATGCTGATTAGCCGGGTTCTCTTAAATTAAAAATCACAAGTGCTATCTGTGAAAATCACAATTCAGTCTATGAAACCATCACTGAGCAGGTCAACTCCGATTCAATGAATGACACTTCTTAGTTTGAACCAAGTGCTGCGAGAGTAATTGGTTGTCAGACACACGCCAAAGTTCTGAGCTATGAATACCAACGGAATCTGAAGTTGTTGAACCTCTTACCATTCTAAATCCTCAATCATTGAAGCCCTGCTCAAAAGGAATCCAAGGTCATTCAAGTCTTGCCCAAAAAGAATCCGAAGTCACTGAAGTCTGCCTAAAGGAATCTGAGATCATTCAAGTCTTGCCCAAGGAATCCCCAGTCCCCCAAATTGAAGTGAATTTGACAATTAGTGTACATACTTTGGATTTTAGGGTATAGGAATAAAGGTATAGGTTTAGGATAGTTTATCTAGGCCCAAGTAAATAAGGAATAAGCATTAGAAAAAGCATCAGCAGATTTTGCTTGAGGTTGGGGAGTGTTATGTGAAGCATCTAGAAATTATTAGACTTTCATTTCTAAATCCAAATACAATGGAAGGGTATTCACTTTGGTAGAATGGAGGATCTTTAATCAATTTCTTGTTCAAATACAATTCTAAAGTTTTCAAAACAATGGATGTAGATGATATCGTGAAGCTGACGGATATTGGGTTGACAATGGATGAACTAGGATGGATTGCCACGTATCGTAAAAATCGAGTGAGCTTGACATTATCATTGCTTTTGACTGTGGCAAAATGCCACGACGCGAATTACATTCACAATGACATCTCTACATCCAATGTTTTGCTCTATTTTGACCCTTGGAAAGCCAATATGGTTTACACTGGACTTAGCGATTGGAGGCTCTCCAGCCGAGTGAATGAGAAAGAGCCATCAAAATACGGTTATACGACCTATAATAAGGCTATGAAGAAGGTGAAAGAACAACAAAATTTTGCTACTCTAGAATAGTTCTTCCTTTACTCTAATGACGACCCTACAAACTCATTTCAGGTGGAACAAAAGAAGCATCTATACTCCAAGGTTGTTGACGCATATGCAACAGGGTGGACAACGTACCGGATCTGGAATGAAGATTGGGATACAAGTTGGTTCAGCCCCAAAAACCTAGATCAGTTTATCAACCTCAGTTTGAAATTGAAAAGTCTCCAAAGAACAAATCCAGTCGAACGTGCAACTGTCCTAGAGGTTATCGAGGTATTGAGGAAGGCACCATATAACTGGAAAATGCTTGATTGTTGTTTTCGTAAATAAATGTATTTTGTTTCACATTTGAAAGTATAGTACATATGTAGAAGGTGAGGAATTTTCAACTATTATCCTCAAAAAGGATTTTATGTATTCAACAACTACCAAAGATCATATTGTAAATAAAGCTACAAATATTCATGTCATTTTTGTATGCAATTATTGTTTTCATTTCTGTTGGCACCATGTAGAAGATCATAGATTCATTTCTAAATCATGTATAAAATGTGTTGCATATATGACATCTTAAGTGAATAATTTGGGCACGTATATAAATTAGCACCTTTGAGTAACCACCTGTCCTTGAGTCAGCGCCCGGACAGATATGCGTCTGTATCTGATACTAAGTTTGCGCCCATACCATTTCCGTCTGCGCCCAGACAGACATCAACGCCCTGATTCCACTTCCGTCCACGTCCGACACTACGTCTGCGCCTAGGCAGACATGTGTCCGCATCCCGACACTGATTTGGCAGCCAGGTGTCATCTAGGTAAGTCCACGTTGACCTTTTCTACCTTCCTATAAAGTCAACTACATGCTGACAACATCGAACGGGCAGCACCTCAATTGGACAGGCGGACGGGCGATTTGTCCATCCACTATGATAACCATTCTTGTCATCTTCCATAGTCATTGGACAATGTACTTCCATGGTCATACATCACAAAGTTTACAATCTACGATTTGTCAACAGTTATTGTGTGGTTACTGTTGTTTTATAGGTTTGTATGTTAATTTAATAGTTATCGCATCGTGACGATGCATTACTACACAATTTATTACATCATTACGATGCATCATTAGTTGCAACTAATGATGCATCGTAATGATGTAATAAATTGTGTAGTAATGCATCGTCACGATGCGATAACTATTAAATTAACATACAAACCTATAAAACAACAGTAACCACACAATAACTGTTGACAAATCGTAGGTTGTAAACTTTGTGATGTAGATCCTCAGTAATAGAAGGCTTCATTTCTAAATGTAATGGAGGCTTTCTACCCAATAGATATCCATTCTTTTTTTGTTCACTACATTGTCATCTTTTTGTCATCCTTTTGTCTTCTCATTTTCCATCCATTTTTGTGAATGGGTTTTATTTTTTGTCATATCCTTGTTTCATTCCATTTTTGTATTTGCATCCACTTCTTTCATCTATTTTGAACCCTATTTTCATCCATTTTATTCATCCATTTTCATCTATTGTTGTACACTTCATTCATCCATTGTTGTATACTTTCATCCACTTTTTCATCCATTCTCATCTTCTTTCATACAGTTTTTCTTCCTAATTTAGTAGAATTTTTTATTTTCTATCAAAATCTCCGCTCCTTGCTCACGCGCTAGTAATGTTGCTTGGAGGCATATTGCAAGGGTTTTAGAAGCAACTTTCTATTGTTTTCAAAGACATTTAGCCCAAAGTCTAAATGCCCAGTTCTACATAAATGCTAGTTTGATGAAGCTTCAAAAGCATATCAAGCAAGTCATTGTCAATTTGAAGTGCATTCTAGAAAAAGAAAACGTTGATCATATGCCTTATCATACTTGGGTTCTAAAGTCAACCAAAGAGGTAGTTTTAACCTTTAAGCGCTCCAACGTCCATTTTCTGGACAATGAACAGAGGGCTTGCAGGCGTTGTTTTGTCTAACCAACTTCTCATTCATCTAATGTAACACTTGAATCTTGAGAAGACAACGTTCTTTAATGACCAATTTCAATAAATGAAGTTTATGTACAAAGATATAAGCAAAAATGTGCAAAATTTCAAAAAATGATTGAGGCATTAAGGGGTTAATGATTTTTCCAAATACTTGAGAATAGAAAGAAGCAATTTCTGAAATTATCATGATGACTATAGTGTTTGGATTGAAATATCAAAGATGCATCAACATTCAATTTGAACAAGATTAGGAAAGTGAAATGCTCGGAGTTCAACGCCAAGAAACCTGGAGACAATTTTCACGTTGCTCTATATGTGATAGATACTATTTACTTAGGAGGGATGACACTATTGGATCACATCAAGCTCTAAAATAGGCCAAGAGTTAGATTTGCATTTAATTACTGCTAGGATGCATAAAAAGTTGTACTATTCAAACTGATGTAGATTGAGATTGTTTGATGTAGATTGAGATTGTTAAAATCTCTCCATCCAGTCTATCAAGTGCTTCTATTTGGATGCATGCGAACACGTATTGCAATACTTCATTGTTTTTGGGATGATGAACCTGAAGTGGGGTAACATCCAATGGGATTACTTCCATTGCATCCATGGGGGTGCCCGAGGTAAGTTCTTCATCCGAGCTTTCTTCACTAGCTGAGCTCAAGTGAGTTGACCACACGTATTTTTCATCTGCCACCTCTGTTTGGATCAACTTCTTCTTTCCTAGCCCGTCCCACGGATTTGCGGAGGGACCCGCCCTCAGAATGTCTCTGGCTCTTGGAATGGTGATAAGCTTCGATGCCTTGATGGCGGTCCAATCTACCGTTCGCGCCAAGACTAGCTCTGCATACACCATTTGACAAATGAACAACGGGAACTCGCTCCTGACCACTGTTCATGTGTTGTACAAATGTCGATGCACTTTGATTTAGCGTTGCACAAATGCACCATCCTTGCAGTAATGTAAATTTGCAACATTCATCTTTAGATGCAGCTTGTGCCAATGAAGAGGGAATAGCTTGTTAATATGGCACCACCCTACAAACTTCTTGCAAATCACCATCGTCCAATCTTTTGTGATTCGATCCCAACCTTGAAATGCCATAGCCCCTAGATTAAGAAGGATGCAGCGGTTCCTGGGTTGACTTTCTCTTTTCTTCTTAACCTTTTTCGTATTAGCATCCATTGTGGATGATTTCAACCTTGGGAACTCCACCAAAAAAAGGATAGTTCAGTGACACAAATTTTGTAGCGTGGATACAAGCCCCAAAATCCCAGAACACGAGCACACACACATTCAGCCGCTCTGAAACGGATGAAAGATAGTGCGCAGCGCTAGAAAAAAGTGACAAGAATGGGAGGGGGCGACCTCTTAAGTACCCAAATTCGCCCCGGGGCGCGTATGTATTAGGGCGACCGCGGGTCCAGGGCGACCACGGTTGTAGCACTCGACTGGGCGACTTCGGCTAGGGGTGATCGCGGATCCAAAAGAGAGGGAGAAATTGAAGATTCAAATTCCCGGATTTCAAGGCCTGGGCAATCGTGGGTGAAGTGACTACGGGTCCAAGAGGGAGGAAAAATTCAAGTTTAAAATTCCCAGAATCCAAAGTAGGGGCGACCGCAGGTAGGGCAATCTCAGGTCTAGGAAGGAGGGAAATTCAAGTTTGAAATTCATGGAATCCAAGGTATGGGGACCATGGATAGAGAGATCAAAATCGTTCACTTTCTAAATTTGATTTTGGATGCTCATGGTACACTTTGAAATGAATTTTGAGAAAAACATGTCAACTACCACAAGTAAGAATTTAGTAAGGTTCTACAAGACTTTTAAGCTTTTTCTTCACCAAAATGTGGAAGATAGGCCATCTGGGGTCTAATGGCTGGGGGTTTAGTGAATTTATTCCTCATTTTATTACTTTCTCCTTCACCATTCATTTTAGTCATGTACCATTTACTTCATTTTATTCAAAATTACATATAAGGGAAAAGGCCGTTGAATTGAAAAAAAATCACAATAAAAAATAAAACATGGATGTCACTTCTATATCTTTAGGTGACTTCTTCGTAAAGAAGCAAAAGAAGTAGGATTACATAACTCTAGGCATGACATACAAAATTAACAAACTTGGTATTAGAGTTTAGAGTTTAGGGTTTAGGATTTAGGGTTTGGGAAGACCTTTTACATTGCACCAAATTATAATTCACTATTGACATTGTATTACTTTGCTATTCACTTGTACATGCCTTAGGCCTTTCAATTGGATGTTCAATGGACAATTGTCCTTTAGGGATTCATGCTATCATTTTGGAATGCAATTTCAACAAATCGAATTGTCAAAGGATTTAACTTTGTTGTTACAACTATTTTACAATTGGATTATTGTATTTTGATTTCATCTTTGGGCGCCCGCGGGTGGAGAGAGGTGGAGAGACTTTCTCTTTCTACCCAAATGATGGGATGCTGGAGACTTTGGGTCTTGGGCGACTGCGGGTGGAGATAGACCCTCTCTTCTTGCCTAAATGCGGGGTCATTGAAGAACTCGGGTCTTGGGCGACCTCGGGTGTGGGGCGACCTTGTCTTGAGCGACCTCGGGTAGGGAAAGAACTTCTTTCCTACCCAAATGGAGGGGGACGATGGAGACCTCGGGTCCAGGGCGACCGCGGGATTGGAGCGACCTCGTCCTTGTCGACCGCGTGTAGAGAATGGAAGTTCGATTTGGAAGAGATGATTAGGAACAAGTAAAGAGACTTTTTGAATTTATGACACATGGAAGAAATGCACAATCAAATACAGTAATCCTATCAACAACCTCGTTGAGCCGTTCAAAGAATTTTGTAACAAGGTGGATCATAATTGGTATTTTTTAGTCAGCGTAAATAGAATTGCATTTTTCCTAATTGGTGTGTAGCATACCCAATTTGTGTTTCCAAAAATAAAATTGCATTTTCTACAAAATTTTTATTTAATGCTCATGGATTTATATTTATAATTCAATAAAGTCATTGTTATTGAAGTTTTTTAATTTGGTTGTGGACATATGTAGGAATCATTTGATTTATATCTTCTTCTCAATGTGTACTTCTTGGAAAGTTTTACAATTCTTCATGCAGAGATTTCTATATTGGGAGGATAGGGAAAATGATATAGTTTGTAAAATAGGTATTTCTTTATTATGATTAGATTGTTATACTTGGCCCTCATAAGATAAATAATTTTATAGATTTCAGCAAGACAATACAATTATGGATTTATGTTGGCAAAATCTAGTTAACCAACATAGAGATATGTATTTTATAAAATATAGTCATATGGCACCTCACATTGCACACTTTATACGTCATATAATTATTATTGAAAGGAGTCATTTTATAATATGGAAGATGTGCTTATGCATGTTTCATACATATGTATGATATTGAATTAAAATACTGCAACAAAAATATTTTTTGATACAATTTTATGTAAGTCCTTGAGATTTGAATTTAATCCCGGAGGATCAAAGGCCATTTTTTCCTCAAGGAGCATGAAGAATGCCATTTCTTTAGCCATGAATTGTAAACTTTAGAAATTGTTCTTTTGGGCATTTTTGGCTTTAGAATGTTGTAGTAGACTAGTATAATAATGTGTAGAAGAAATTTCAAAACCCTTTACCACGTAGATTGGAAGATATTTGAATTTGAAGTGAAGAAATCAATTGTTTGGGGATCTTCATCAACTAGATTTGTTTGAATCTTCTTAATTTAATGTTTTGCCACCACCAATTTCTGTTTCTAAATTTTTTATAATGAAGTCGTGGTTTGAGAATTTAGGAACTAAAATTCAACATAAAAACACTTAGTTTTCACTTTTCGAAAGTAATTGTTACATACAAGTAGGGTCAAGATAGAAGGCAAAATTAAAATTTGAAGAGTTCTAAGATCGAAATGAAAAACAATAATCGCAAGATTGTTCTAGCAAAGATTTATGAACTATGTCTATGTATTTTTTAGTAAAAACTGTGATCTTTGCATTCAAACATGAATTTAATTAGTTGTTTTTTCAAGAATGGTGGAAGTTGACCAAAATAGAAGATTGTCCATAACTTCTTGAGTACTAATCCAAAACAATGAGACTGAAGGGGAGCAAACCCGCAATTGCCCCAGACGAGGTCGCCCTACAGCCGCGGTCGCCCCTTTCTGGAACCCGCAGTCGCCCCGGAGCGAGTGCGGGTACATAAGTAGTCGCCCCTACTCGCGTTCTCCACTCCCGGCCTTGCGCACTGCCTTTCATCCACCTCGAAGTGGCTGAATGTGTGCTCGTAAGCCAGGGGTGTGAGTTGGTAGGGGAGAGGAGTTTTTGCTTCTCTGAACGACGAACTTGAAGTAACCAACATGAGTATTTTTTCCGACTACAATGGCTAATCCACAAGAAGGTAGCAGCTCAACACGGAAATCCATTTGGGATTTAGACGATGCGACATTGTTTACTATGCATATACTTGTTAGTGAGGCAACAGGAAGTGCAAGGCAAACAAAGAAGAAGACCATAATAGCACATGACAAGGATTCAAACTATCCTCCTCCCAGTTATACAAACTATGCATATGAGGGTTGTCTGTCCTGGTATGCGGGAAAAACTACACAGTTCTTGGAGGCCAATTACCTAAGGGACCCATCGCACGGCATCTTCAAATTGACTGCTGATTTGGAGGCAAGAATTTTAAGCAAGTGCAGAGCATCGCAAGATTTTGGAGACATGGAGGAGACGTACTATTCCCAATACCAATTGTGGATTGATAACACTCTATAGACATGCATATTCAATACCAAGGAAATAATACTACAGATGCAACCGGAAGTGCCGGGTTATGCAGGAGATGATGAAGCCAAGGAATTCCGTGAAAAGATGGCGTGGTGGCAAGAAGTTGTGAAGAAACCTTCGAAGACTCAAGTGAGGGGTATGAAGTAGAAAACGGACGCATTGAAGGCGGGTTTTGCACGAGATGCTAGCTCCTATGTCACATGGATCTCTCCTTAGGCAAAAGTAATTGCCCTCACTGGATTTGATCGTCAAAGTGGGTTTGGAATGGTGCGCAAGGTGCATATTGAAGGGATGCATACAATCCCGCCATACGTTGCTTTTGCTGGGAAAGTGCCAAAGTCAAAGAGCATGTATGAAGCGAGGGAGCAACGATCCGTAGAGGCCTTGGCATGCCCCGTAAACCATTCTGGCATTATTAAGTTTTTTGCTATTCACGCAAAAACTATGGAAGCGTACACATTGTGGTGGAATGGTGGTACATGGCTTGCAATGCGAAGATTGGATGAGAAGGTGTCAGAGAGCGTTGACTGGCATGAAATGAAGCGGGTGTGGAAACTTACAAAGGAAAAACAAAAACATCTTAGCTTGTTTTGAAGGCCGAAGGCAAAGTTGGTGTGGGGCTTTAGTGTATGTGACACATCTCATGCACGAGTCTTTGGTGCTACACAATGACCTAAACCCTCAAAACATACTGTTGCATTTCCCCGATTATTCGGATGAAGTAATCAACATCGGGATTTGTGATTTTGGAATTTCAAGCCGTTTTGATGAAGGAGCTCCTTCACATTATGGATATGATTCTGAGGAGAAGAAACAGCAATCCTTACAAAGCCATTGGTGGGTGGCTCTGGAATTGTTTAGTACGTTTGGGCCGCAACATTCCAATAGGAGCCTCGAGATTATGCAATCATAGTATAAATATACAATGCAATCAGACTCATATTCTATTGGAAAGTTGACCGAATGGATGAATCTTATTAATATAGTCGAATACGATACAGACTTATTCAACAGGCACGAGGGATCCATGTACTTTGCCATGAAGTTGGGTGAACTCACTAACCCTGATCCAAAGAATAGACCGACATGTACTGAGGTTACAAAGTTACTCATGGGTAAACCGTGGTACATGAAGCCCCCGGAAGTAGTTTTCCGTGACTCAGTTTTTTAGTAGGACTATAGGAACTGATGTTATCAAGTCGGCTTCAAATTGTTGGCCACATTGTGCACCTCTCATTTTGTAATAGCAATGTCAATATACAAAAAGATTTTATACCATGCATAATGTCTTTCAAAAAACCAAGTATGTTGAATGCAGACCACCCTGTTCCATTACTTCCATATATTGAATCTTGAGTTTGGATTTTGGTGTTCAAACTTCATAGAACTATTGATTCAAATGTACTTGGCCACGTTTGCTTCCAAACTATTGTGCCATAGAGTTTAGGAAACAGAAACTAAATTTGAGGCTCAAAAGATTTTCATCCAAAAGATGCCTTCTCGTAATGTCTTTTATAAGTAATCGGACTTTATCCTATGATCCCTAAAGTTTTGAAAGTCCCCTTGGGGGACTCCTGAAAGTTTGGGCAAGCTTCTATGAGCTCAATTTTTGGTGAAACTTTTTGAAATTGTTTCATAAGATAGAACAACTTATTAGCTTCATGGAAATATAATTTTTACTTCAATCAGTGCCCGGGAGCAAAAGTTATGCTACAATAACCTTAAATCGGGCAAGATCGAGTAGCCCACAAAAATCTACAAAAAGTTGAAATCATTTTATTTTTCTTATACATTATATTTTTGTCTAAATGGGAATCTTTGATTCATTCCATTTGGATTAGTGATGTGAAAGTTTTGGAGCTTTTTTTTTTTTCTAGGCAATGAAAGCATTTTCTTGAAAAAACTTTTTCTTTGACCTTGAATGCTATTAACCTTCAATCCGTAAGGTCAAAAATCACAAAATTCTTACCACATGATGTGAAACAAGTGTAGTAGAAGATCTTACGTTTGGATTCTAAAAAGATATATTTTTCCTGCTTCTTTAAGTGAATGCAATAGAAATGGCAGTTTTGAGCAATTTTTGATGGAAAAAAGTTCTTGGGACTTTAAGGTTAACCAAGGGGCCATTGCGGTCACCCTGAAGCCGCAGTCTCTTGGTACCCGCAGTCGCCCCTCCCCTGCCTTTGGACCCGTAGTCGCCCTCTGTACGCGCCCCAGGGCAACATCGGGTATATAAGAGGTCGCCCATCACCCGCGTTCTTCACTCTTGGCTTTGCGCATTGTCTCTCATCCGCCTTGAAGTAGCTGAGTGCTTGCTCGTGAGCTAGGGGTCGGAGTTTTGAAGGGCGTATTTTGATCATTTTGGCATCAAGGGAAGGAATATTCTTGTGTATTGCGATGGAAGAGGAGGCCCAACCTTCGCCGCCTGCTGTACCGAGATCAGAAGCTGGGAAAGAGTCCAAGGCGCTTCGAGGCAAGGATCAAAAAAGAAAAGGAAAAGTCCACAAGAAGCGCAAGGCCATCTTGATCCATCCGAAGATTAAGGCTTTCAAGGGTTGGAGAGATGAACCCGCGCCTTGGATTTATAAGACGGTTCAGAAATATGTGGATTGGTGCCACATCGACAAGTTATTTCCGTTGTATCGTCACAAGTTCTACGTGAAGTCGAACAAGGTAAATCTTGCATATTGCAAGAACAAAGCCTTCCAAGAAAGATGCTGCAAGGTGTGGAAGGAACTCTATAAAGGCCTACAAACGTATTGAAACGACAATTTTTCTTTCTTTCTTGCAAGAATGGTGTATGCTGAAGTTGTATTGAGGAAGGAGGTGGATTGGTCAAGCATTACGGATCTTCCAATCGGGACCCATCTAGGAGAATCAAGTATTCCTTGGGTAGATGTAGTGCCAGATGTGAAGGAATCGGTGACATCGGCGAAGCCTGGGAAGTTTTTCATTTCTGATGAAAATGTAGTGTGGTCGGCGACTTCTAGCGAAGATGAACACACCCATAAATACGATGGATATTCTTTCCTCAGTGACGATGACGACCTTCTCATGGAAGTCATGAACAAGGCTTTGGGCTTGGAAATGGATAGGAAGGAAAAAATGAAGGTTGACGAGCCCATCATAATATCCCACATTGATGTGCAAGGCATGGAAGATGCAGGGCCTATGGAAGTGGAGCATGTTGTTCTAGAGCGGTACCGCAGCATTGATGGAAGCGATTCGGAAGACGACATGGAGTTTTTCAATGTTAAGGCGGCAAGTGTAAGATCTGCTTTGCGTGAGAAGATGAACGAACTCCGTCAATTAAATGAGAATGAACTCTCAGTACAAGTGGGTCCCGTTGTTGTAGATGATTTGAAGAAGCAGTTGGAGGGAGTAACGAAAAGCATAAAAGAAAACGACAAGTACTTGAAGGATTTGAAAAAAAATCGCGATTTTTATTTCAAGCAGCGTGAAAGTGGAAGGCTGCACTACATGGATGAGTATGTGGTATGGCAATCAAAGCGTGATCTCTTGGAGCGTGAACGTTGGAATTATGAGAATGAAAGTCGAGACCTCGATGTAGCAATAAAGAAAAAAAAAAAAAAATATTGCATCGCCGTTGTTGAACATGAGTCAAGTACCAGTGCTGAAGAAGTGGCAAAGCTTTGTTCATTGGTGAAGCTACATACCATGAATGCAATGGCAGTACAAGAATCGCTACGCCATTTGGAATCTGGATTTTGTTTTCACAAGGCATGGTGGAAGTTTCAGATGAGTACCATAGGAAAAACAGAGGCAGAGGTGGACGCAATGGAGTCGGGTCCCATTGAAAGCAACTTTTTTTTTAGCACTTAGTGGTACTCATAGGAGCAGAGTGGGAATTTTACATTTTGTCCACCCCTGTTTTGGATGTCAGACTATCAGTTACCTTGAGTAAATAAATAAATACAATATTTTTTCATTCAAAAGTGTTTATATTTCTTTTTTATGGCGTGTGTATGAAAACTTTTTAATTGGCATGTTGCCCCATATGGGGGTGAAGACAGTTTATGAGAAGTGTAGAGCTCTAAATTTCAAAGGATCTATGAAACTTGAGTTATAATGTTTGTGTTAAAAAAGAATTTTGATAACAAAACGAAGATAACTTTTATAGATATGAATTGTAATCCTTGAAGGACTATGGAGCCTAGTTTGGTCTTTCTGATAATTCTTTCATGCTGCATTGATACAATAATTTGAAATTTTGGCATGAATATTATAGGAATGATGGCACCCCCGATAATGTAGCTGTGAAAGCTTGTTTCATGTCTCCATAAATATTACAAACGTTAGAGCAGATTTTCATGGATTTGCTGTGAACTTGGAGAGCGAATAAAAAAGTTAAGAAAAAATATTAATTATTATTTTTAGATTGTTTACATTGATAGCTTGGTACGGATTGAAGAAAATTTGAACTGTGGAATTCCAAATGACACTGATGAAAGTTAAAATAAGGAGTTTTATTTTGCGGACCTTGAAGGAAGGAAAAGCTTATGAATTGGTCTAACTTGTCTTTTGCTTTTTTATTTGAAAATTTCCAAATTAAAAAATAAAGAATGATAACCCGTAAAAGAACGTTAGTTTTTTGATGGATAAAAAGGGTTCTATGCAAAACTCCAAATACATGTGCTTTCAGTTTTGTAAATATATCTTGGAACTTTTTTGAAGAATATTTGAACGTATCATCTTTTTAGGAATATATTTTTTTAATTTGAATAAGTCCTAAAGAAGTAAGACTTATGCCAAAGAGTTTAAAAACAAATGAGACTAGACACTAATAGATATTGACCTAAATTTTCCTTTTTGTTTCAAATAGATTTTCTCATACATTATATTCTTTGCTACATGAAAAGTTTTGATTAATTCTATTTTGATATTAAATGATGTGAAAGATATGGAGGATCTTGGTTTTTGGACAATCATTTTTTTGCTTGCTACCTTAGGAATTAGTGAGTTTTAATTCTATCTTGCTAATATAAATATTAAAAAAAAATTTCAAGCTCGTATGTACTTCAACTTAAAAATAATTTTGAGCATAAAAAAAAAATTGCACAAATTAGTTTTTTTTCTCCTACACGCTGGTCTAAATTCAATTCTTTATTATTTGGATTCAAACCTTATAACTTAGTATTGCTAGAAAACGTAAGTTAACCGCTGAAGTCCGAAGGCCTTATTTTCAAAAAGACCACTGAAAACTACCATTTCTATTGCAAGGTGGCGAAGGTGTTGACAACTTTAATTTTTTTTTCCGGCATATCTAAGCAACCATATCGTAGGATCTTTTACTAGACTAGTATATAAATGTGTAGAAGAAATTGAAAACTGTTTTACCATGTTCATTGTAAGATATTTACATTTAAAGTGAAGTAAACGATTTTTTTATACCTTGCTTGAATATATTTTTTGGCTTTGAATCATCTTAACCCTTGAAGTCCCAAGGCCATTTTCTGGCCAGAAACCACTGAAAACTGTCATTTCTGCTGCATTCATCCAAGAAAACAAAAAAAAACTTTTTTTTCAAAAATTTAACCATAGGATCTTGTACTTCACTTATCTAAGATCATGTGATAAAAATTTCATCAAATTTGACCGTACGGATTGGAAGATATCAGCATTCAAAGTTGGAAAGTAGTGTTTTTGAATGCTTTTTTTCCAATTTCAGCTGACTTTGGTCGCCATTTGGAACAAAAATTTACTCTACAGACTTCAAGTTTAAAATATTTTGTATTGAAGAATTGTGTTGAGAACTTATGAAAAAAATTTCAAAAAATAAACACTCGATTTTCATTCTTTAAAAAATTGTTAAGTAGATGTAGGTCCAAGATTGAATAAAAATCTATATCATTAATAGCTCCAAGGTGGTATTGAAACACAATAATTCCAACGGTGAGATTGTTCTAGCAAGAAAGAACAACCTTGTCTAATGTGTTCTTTTTCAAAATTGTGAAAATTGCATTCAGAAATGAATCCTATAAGTTATTTTTCCAAGAAAATGCTTAGATTGCCCAAAAAACAGGATTGTCCATAACTTTTTCAATACTTGTCCAAATAGAATGAATCAAAGCTTCACAAGTATATAGAAATTTAATGTTTTAGGGGAAAATTTTTTTTTAATTTATTTTGACTTTCTGTGATTTTTTTGGTGCTGCCTGCCGAGTTTGGTTTGGGGCTTTTTGTGGTATAACTTTTGCTCCCGGGCACCAATTGAAATAAAAATTATATTCCCACGAAGATAATCAACTTTTCTTTCTTCAAATAAAGTTTCCCAAAATCAGAACAAAAATTCAGCCCGTAGGTTCCTACTTGAAATCCCATTTGTCCCCCGAGGGGACAATGGGACTTTAGGGATTAATTTAGAATTTGGGCAATACTGATTTTGAATCCACTATTTTTATATGTTGAAGAATTGAGTTCAAAGTTTAGTAAATCAAAACAAACAAACAAACATCATTTTCACTTGTTAAGAAGCTGTTAAAAAAAAAAAAATTCAAGATTGAAGGAAGAACTAATGTGTTAAAAGCTCTAAGATGGAATTGAAATATAGTAATTTCATTGGTGAGATTGTTCTAGCAAGAGATCTGTGGTTCAATTTTTTTATATGTATTGTGAACCCGTTTTCCTACTTATTCATTGAATTGCAGAAGTTACAAGACGTACGTGTTTTTTTCTAGAAATGTTGGATGACATTACTTCACCTTCAATACAAGGTAGAGAAGTCTACAATTTCAATTTTAAGCACATTGAACTGGCAATTGGCCAGGATGATGAATCTAAAATTTTTGAACAATGTACTTGAATAAGTGAAGCAGAAAATAGTTTGGGTTGGATTTTGTTTAGAATTAAATATTGATGAAGATTTCCAAATTTTGTAAGGATGGCCTCATTTTTAAACAAGAAAGGCAAGGTAGTATATATTGAAAATCAAAGCAATATAAAATTGCAATACATAAGTATAAAACGAAGCCATAGAAGTGGAGTCGAAGAAGAAAAACAAAACTACTAAACACTGCTCGCCATTGCTAGTATAGATATAGTATGACCATATGCTAGGGGCCTTACAACACGTATACTATTACGCAAAAAGATGTTCACGTAAACGAAGAACAAAAATGTTTAGATGATAACATCTGTGACGTTTTGAGAACCACTTCCTTCGCCACGTTCGTAGGTGGATGACTCCCCAACACCAAGCTTACGCTTGACACGAGTTCGTGAAGCTGGTCCGTCCTCCTTCAAAATGGATTCCAAGACGTTGGAGTTCTTTAGAGCTTTGAGGGTCTTTCTGGTCTTTGGAGAGTGTTCTTCCAACAGATAGTCGAGGGCTTGAATTTGGTAATAAGGCTCGTATACAGAGTCTAAGTAAGACATGCTATCCAATTTATCCATGGAGGCCGTTGCATCTTGATTGGCCACCCTCAGTCCTTGAAAATCCCAACGGTGTCATTGTGGATGAGGATCCCAATTGAAGGTTCCGGAGCTCTTATTGAAATATCCACCAAGGCACTGGTAGAAGAATGCCCTCCTCCCTTCGCCTTGTGGCCCTTTTCCCATCAGCTTGACTCCAACTCTGACAATTTCTTCCGGATTTGTTTCCCAATTCAATTGGAAACTAGCAACTCCCTTTTCCAAATCATGATTTCTTTGTCTCTAGCTCCAGAGCAAGTCTCGGCCCCACATTCTGGTGTCTTCTGTCGTATCACTACTATATTCCCAAGAAAGAGGCATGTAAGTCATCAAGTTGAACATGGTGTACAAACGATCATGGAATGGTGCTGAACACAAAACGCAATGACGTTTAATCAAATAGTGCGTGATGAGACACTGAGGATGGTACACATGTGTTCATGATCCAAGTGCCCAGCCACCTTCGGGACCGAATTGCTCTAGACATATGGGACATTTGGTGTGGTCCAAAACAAAGGGTGCAAGATGTGGCCATAGTAGCTTTTTTTCCTCCACTTCGATATGGCTGGATATTTGTTTTTTGTGGTCCCAACCATTTTCTGTCCAATCAATGTCGGTCTTTTTCACCAAGTCCATGTTAACGGGGAACTTGTCCTCCATCAATGTCCATGACGTGAGACTGCACTCTCGTTTAGGCTCTTGTGCAACAAAGTTTCTCAAAATTTTCTCCATTTCCTTTGCAACTTGTTGTGATCTGTCCACTAAGAAGATGCATGCGACCTTCCAATGATAGTATGTGGCCGCCAACTGTGACAACCGATCTCAAAGCATTTTGTTTTCTTTTTCAAGGTCCAATCTTTTCTGCGACTGTATGGAATGAGAAATCGCAGGAAACAAGAGTGAATCTTGGGTCTCCTGGAGATCATTTGTGGTAGTATCTTCCATGATTGCTATAAAAAGCACATTTGGAGTCATTGAAGAATGCTTGGCATGCTTGGCAAGAGGAAAATGGTGAAGCAAATCATCGGTGAGGTCGCCTACAACCTTGTCCAAATGATGTGAATCTGGCTAAAGAAAGGCGTCATCCATGTCCGACAAAGTAAAAGTGTCTTGCACTTTGTCTTTGAGGCGTTGCAGTTCTATAGATTGTTGAGAGAGGAGACCTTTTTTGTGTGCACACTCAGATTGCAACTTCCTGACATTGCTTTGAAGCGAAGCAATGTTAATGTCCTTGGTCTTTAGGAGGTCGAGAGCCTTAGCTAGAGTCATAGCGTTGTCAGTTCGACTCACTCAAGATTGAAGGATGGAAGCACGGACAACTGCTCCCATGGGCATGTCATTGTTTGGATCAAATTCAAAGACGCTGTTGGCATCTTGTGTTGGCAAAGGTGGGTCCGGATCCGCTGCTAAAATTGATCCTAGCCCAATTCGCGTGATTGAATGTTGCATCTTTGGGAGGTTTTTTACTCTTTGACCTTGTGACACTAAATGGTCCTTGTCATTTTCAATCTAAACTTTGGTGGGGCCTACAGTATCTTCTTTGTCTTGTGCTATCTTTAGCTTCCGCTTACCGTCAGAATCAGGATCTTCTTTGGAATCATCACTGTGAACTTCAGTAGGTATTTTGTTTTTAGGGGCACTTCGAATAGGCCCAAGTCCCCCATTTGGAAAAGCCATAACACCTCTTGGTATTAATCCGCTTGTTGGACGTGCCACATACGTAATTTCCTTGATTGTGCTCCAATCGACCTTCTTTTTTAGGGCCACCTCAATATATGCTCCTCTAGTGATGAAGAGAGGTACTTCATTCTTGTTCACGTTGGGTTTTTTATAAAGAGCCTGCCACAATTCTATACACCTTTGTATGAAGTCTGCATTTTTGCAATGCTTCAAATTTGCCTTATTAGTGTGGCGGTTGTGATAATGGCGCCACACCGGAAACATCTTGCTAATGTGACACCATTCGATGTAGTCTTCGCAGGTCTGCATTGTCCATGGCTCTAGCTCCTCATTCCATCCTTTAAAAGCAATGTGATTTTCACTATGCAACACATGCAACCGCTTTCAATGAATGGTGCCCCTGCGCTTCCGAGTCCTGTCTTTGGCAGCCTTCTTGAGGCAACCAAGAGTGCGCGTCATCTGAGGGAGAGGAAGTGACCCATCACTGTTGCCTCCGGTAGCCATGGGATCTCTGTGCGTCGAGAGCTTGCGATAACACAAGCTTTGATGAATGAAGTAAGAAGTAAATATTCAACACAAGGATCACGCATGTAGCCACTAAAGGATACAAGGCAAAGAGCCAAAGTGGAGAATGAAGGTGAAGAAAACCGTATGGGCGCATGGATATATAGGTGGATGAGCACGGGTGCACTTTTTTTTAGGGCGCGTGCGTATGCGTTCTGGGCGACTTTGGATCCAGATGGAGCAACTTCAGGTCAAAAAGGGCGACTGCGGGGCTAAGAGGAGGCGACTTCGGGTCTTAGCGTCCACCCAAAGTCACCTCAGCCGCGGTGTCCCTTATCCGCATTCTCCCTTACCCATGGTCTTCTACCCGCGGTTGCCTCCACCTATGTTCTCCTATCCGCATTCGCCCCAACACGCGGTCACTCTTACACGAAGTCGCCCGTATTTGTCACACCCGCATGCGCCTCTAAATGTGCCACGCGGATGACACATGGCATCCCCGTGGCTTAGGTAAAAGGGGGGCAATTTTTTGAAAAGTCAAAGGTAAATTTGACTTTATGTGATGTCACGGAGGGTCTACTAGACGTCGCGTGACATTTGTTTGTCGCGATGTCGCCAGGTCTGGCAGAACAACCTTGATATTGGTCTAAATTTGAGGAAAAAGTAGATCTTTAAGTTAGATTTTCAAAAAGCTAAGACTCACTTCATTTGGAGCAAAGATGTGGCAATAAAGCGTTTTTGTGGAGGGAGGTCAAACGTCTTATTAGCGGTGAATTTTGTATCTCTTATTGTTCTTGTCATTGCAATTAAATTTTAATGTAATGATGATTACAATCTATGTTGGTCTTGCAAAGATTTAATTGAATTTCAATTTATTTCTATGAATTTATTTTGTTGGAAAATTTAGAATGTGTTTTTTGGAGTGATTCACACCTTGTAAAAGGGTTGTTCTAAATTCTTCTAGAAATGAGATTCTAGAATCCAATTTCAAAAGTTGAGGGTCTACAAAGAATGCATGAATGTGAATTTGGCTTTTTAGAGTTTTAGGGCAAGTGCAAAAGTGCTGCCTAGACTAGATTAAAATTAGGGTGGACGGTTTAAATAATCAAAGGAAGATGCTAATTTCTTTCATTGAGATTGTGCATGTTTTTATATCAAATCTACAAATTTAAGTGAGGTGCAAAATGGAAGGTTAATACATGAGTGAATTTTGGTCTTGGTGTGGATGATTTATGTGTTGTATTTATTGATTAGGTCTCATTTACAACCCATTTTGGTGCCATTTAAGTGAGATTTTGAGGACAAATTGGATATTTTAGGTATTATAAGCCTTGAGAGTAGATGTTAAGTGATGGTGTGAGGCAAAAAATAGCATTTCAAGGATTTTAGGGATGTTGCCTCCTTTCCACTTAAGTAAAAATTGACCAAAAAATATTTAAAAAGTCCATTTCTTGGAGGAAAAGTAGTATAAGATTCCATGCACTCTCTACCAGCCAGCTTTAGGATTTTTTCCTGCTATTACGGGAAAAAATCTCAAAATTTTTATAATAGTAGCAAGCTTCCATAATATGCTTAATGATAGGTGTGTGTACAATTGAGTGGATTACTTTTCAAGCCACAATGTTTTTTTCAGCAAGATCTTTGCATTGCAAGCCACAATGTAGATAATTCACTACACCATTGTAGTTATAAATTTGAATATGCGTTTTCAACATCATTGCAAAGGCATCTATGTAATTATTAAGAAGGTTTTTTTCTTTAAATAAAGAGCTATAGAAGTTGAAAGTAACAAACTTGGATTCAAAAAACTCAATATAACAATTTGTAAAGGTCTTTCTAATTAAAAAAAAAAAACATTCTTGTTATTGTATTAGTGACTCATTATATGTTGTAGTATAAATTGAGGCGTCTAAAAATTATATTGTTTTACTTGATGTTGATCTTAAAATAGTAGCTATAGACTTTTTAAAGGGATGAATTGAATCATATTCTCAAAAGTCCACAAAAGAGTCAAAGCAATGTGTTTTCTCCAAAAAAATACAAAAACATGAATATTACTAGAAATTATAGATGGGCTTCAAATCAACATTGAAGATTGGATCAATTTCAAACCATTGGCATTTTTAAGATTTACAGAGCAAGATGAGTGGATGATGTCACTAGGCATTTTTGGCGGGATATATTGTAGGTTTCTAAAAGAATCTTCTCCAAAGCTTATCCTGTACTACCACATTTTTCTTTTTGGATTATTGTGTTCACTTTCCTTGTATAAAGTTTTCTTTGCTAGCTTTGTAGTGAATTATATAGAAATAGATTTTTGCCACATTTGGTCCACTCAACCATGCATACACCTTAATCCCATGAATCAAGAAAATTATGGCTAAGCTAGACTCAGACTACAAGATGTCAATATCCATAATCTAGAAAGTGAATCAATATAGCGGTTCATAGAACACAACTTATGGGTTGCTGTTTCTTGAATACAAAGCTCTTGGGCATTGCATTGGCAAAAAAATTGGTATGCCTAAGAAATGGCCTTGATCTTGATAAATATAAAAACATTTGGATAGGAGTAATACCATGCTTGTTCAATTATAGGGTAAATTGCTTCAAGTCAGAAGCTACTCATCTTCCAACTACAGTATACAGGGATGGTGCCAAACTCCATTGTAGCACTCACAAAGGAGTAATTCAACAACCTATTATAATTATGTATGAAGTACTTAATCATTTTTTGTTGCACTTGCTCTACACCATTCTTGCATAGGTAAATTTAGTCTGAAGGCCGTTATCACAAAAGTTATTCCAAGAGTTCAACAAGTTGCTTGCAAAATGTATAATATCCTCCACATTGAGGTGATTTCTTGAGATTTTAAAAAAGAGTTTGTCTCTGCGATCAAGATTAGGCGGTCACATTGATTGTTTCTTTTCTAGCGTGACTCTATTATGTTAAAATCACCCACCATAATTTATCAGTCTATAGTAAAAAGGTCACTAATCATTGATTTCCAAAGATGTCACTATGAGTGAGAGTAGACATTTACACTGTTGAGATCAACATCAAGAACACCTTGAAGAATAACCTACTTTGCGTAGTTCTTTATGTTGATACCAACTTCAATAACCATGTTGTCTAATTTGGTCACTACGAATATAATGATGCCACCACAACATACAACTTGGACCTTAAGGATCATTATCATGTCATATACTTGTAAGCATTGTCCATGAGGCTGCTTGGCTCCACAGATGCTTGTCAAGATGGTCTTCATACTAGTTAAATACTTGTGCTCCTAGATAGGATGATGTCTATTTATTTGAAGGTTTGGATGTAGTTTTGTAATATGAAAATGGAAGATTTATTGCTCAATCCTCAAATATTAAAAGAAGGTAATTATACAATCATTGACAAGGACTATGGTGGAAGGGTTTAGGAGTGAAGTCCTCAACATTGTGGTGGAAGGAGGCAGATTTGTATCCCCAAGTGTCATAACCGTTAAGGTGGCTGTTACCAACGGGGCTGTCGGAGGAGTATTGTGAGCTCAAGTAGCAACTCATGTATTATAAATTGAAATGGTTATCACTATAGCAAAAGACGGAGGGGTGAAAGTAATCATCTTTAGGCAATGACAATCAACTATAAGAAGGTAGACTGCCCAGGAGGCATTCTCCATATCCCTAGCCTTAATGCAATTCATTGATTCAGAGGGGCAACCACTGACATAGGTTGCATTGTAATTATAGAATGTGGCATACTTAAAGGGGGCCCAATATTTGATGTTGTGGAGTATCAAGGAGTCTATAGTTTGATCTTGGAGCCTTAGGAGTCCAAGTGAATTGGAATGTCCTCAAAAGCTCTTTCCTCATGGAAGGATGGATCAAATTTGCCATCATTAGATGTTGAAGGCAATCCTATTGCAACTTGTGGTTCAAATACCAAACATTTTCAAAGTAGTGCTACCTAATTTCATAGATATCCCTCAAGATTGTGAGATTTAGGAGTTGGAACGAGCCACCAATGTCTATCTGAGAGATGGGGTCTTAAATTGGGTTGGCACCGAGGTGCGATAGTTGTTCAAAGATTGGTAGATTGGAGGCGGTAAGTGGCAAGGATTGATTAGGAACAACAACATTGTGAATTCCATACTAAATGGCATTTTATTCTTTTGCCAGTTGCGTCATATATTGTTCAATCTTTATTTCAAGCTCTATATTGACAACATTGTTTAGATTGGGAATATCTACCATGTTGGATATGTATAGCAAGTTATTTGAGGGCAAAAAAGGAAGAGCTGAGGGGAGAGTTGGAGTTTGTAAAAGCACCTAGGAAAATTGTTGAGGAAACTTGAGGAAGCCCATATGGATCTGGATCCCAGTTAGAGACGGTACTAAGTGGATGATGTTTGAGGAAGATAGGGCTTTAGGTAGAAGTTTTATTTCCATGTCTTTGGGGTCAAAGATGTTTAGTGCTTTCTCTATACAATGGAAGGTGGGGGTGAGGATCAACACTTCCATGATTGAAGTGTCTTTCAGCTTAAGGTGAGCTGTCACTACAAGAGACCTGTATTACTACAAGATACAAATTGTCAATGTAACATTAAAATGTTATATTTGACAAGGTTATTAACATGAAAACATGTGGCTATCCTAAAACATCCATCAAGAAAGATATGGATTTATTATAGTATGTCGGCATTAGACTAAGGTGAAACCATCATCTTCTTTAAAAACGGCAATAATAGTGTTTAAAGCCTATCTAGCGGAGAGTGTTGGGATTGACATTGCTTTTGGAGTTTTTAGGAGTTAATGTGTGGCTTGCAAGATTGACAACTTGTTACGTCCAACCCAAAATCGCGTTCAAAAATCGGACGTCCGGATGCAACGAAACCTCAACATTTGGCGTTTGGCCTGACGACTTAGCAAACAAGTGAACGGATGGCAAGTAGATGGTTTTATGGTTTTAATAATCTTTAGCAACTTGAAGTCTTCAAAAAATCAATTACATATTTACATAGGTGAGTTAGTGGCAATAGTAGGTAAGTGTGGTAATATTGCAAATAGCGTTTTTGCAATCTCAAGAAATGAAGTTTCACATCTGCCAACTTTGACAGCCTTCCGAAGGCTGAGAAATTGATCCTTTACCATGAAGTTTTTAATGAGGATTATTTTCATGATAATCATTTGTCAGCCAAATTTCAAAGCCAAAAGATTTAGCCAAAAATAGATATTCAAAATCTACCAACATGTGTAGCCTTCAAATTTTTTCAATATTATCAACTTTGACACCCTCCCAGAAAATGAGAAACAAAAAAAATCCCACAAAATGTGTGGCGTAAGACCATCTACAGGTTGTTGACATCTGTGAAAAATTTCAAGACCAAAAGATCAACACCAAAAGAGATATTCAAAATCTACCAATATGTGTAATTATGAAAAACAATCAAAGAAATCATTTCAATACTTCACATACGCCCCAGAGTCCACCCGTTTGCTCCATCTTTCCCGTTCGCCCCTATCCACTTGTCTACCTTGTCTACCTGTCCGCTTCGATCGCCCGTCTGCGTGTCCTTCCCGTTTGTGCGATTGGCGGGTAGATGCTTGCTCGTTCGTTAGGATTGACTACCGACTTCTTATCTGTCCGACCAGTTGTCCACTATAGCATCCAATGCAAGGCTAATGTTTTGAAATTGTGTATCATACAGTTAGAAAACATCCAATGTAAAATTATTGTATAAACCTATAATGCACGTTATATTGTCAGACATTTAAATCCTACATAGGTTATCTAAAATGAAGTTGCAATGTGTGAAATACATTTGACCTTCACTTCCCTTTCATGCCTAAATGTCTAAGGCCTTTTGGGAGCCACTAGGAATTTGTGAAAAGTTTAACATGAAGGCAAAATTTTCATAAATTGTATCAACTCTTTTTTAATCATGAGCGTACAAGTTTCAACTCGACAAATTAGACATTACAAAACTAAATAAAAACACAAGTATATCACTTACGAGTTGACAATTGAAAGATTACAATCTTTGCTTACAAATGTACCTATAATTATTGAATTGACTTGAGGTCTTCCAAAATTTTAATTTTCTTTTCATGTGTAAGAGTTAACTGTTTGGACATACAATAAATAAGAAACTAAAGGGCATAGCATGTATTATGTATAAGCCCAATTACTTTACGACTTCTGAAGATGTATTGTAGAATATTTTGGAATGAATTAATAGTGCAATTT
The DNA here is from genome assembly GCA_951230915.1 of Antitrichia curtipendula. Lineage (NCBI taxonomy): Eukaryota > Viridiplantae > Streptophyta > Bryopsida > Hypnales > Leucodontaceae > Antitrichia > Antitrichia curtipendula. Next base: position 10,364,298 of record OX579637.1, on the reverse strand, counting down.
TTTTCTACAAACTGCAACTTAAGACTATAAGAGGTGCATCTTAGGCTTGTTTGTAGGAGCCTTGAAGAAGAAAGGAAGTGATCATTGCAATGGATACACTTGCACAAATCTTGAAAAAAAAATCAAAATCAAGCATTATCACAATCAAATTTTTTGTATTCAAATAAGTCTTTAATCTTAAATTTTTATAACTATAAATTTCAACAAATAGCATCTTTATTAGTTTCAATTTAGCATGAAAGCATTGTCAATACTATTAATTCATAAGATGGTTCCTTGAACATACAGGGGGTTGCCTTTCAAGGACCAATGAACACAACATTTGAGTCTTCTTTACATTTTCAATGACCAATTCTTGCTTTAGTGACACAAATGTCAATTATATATTTTGTAACCTAAGAACTTCTATAGTAACAATTCACATATTTTTTGCATATTCATTTCCTTAAAATATTCAATGTGATAAGTATTTAAATATTTAGTTAAGAAACGTGGTCAAATAGAAAAAGGGAGCAAACATGAATTTTCTACAAGAAAAGGAACAATATGGACAAGGAAAATATCTTTCCACAATCCACATGAACAAATTGATATGCCAAATTTTTAATTTATTTATATTTTTTGAAGGCTTTTAAAAAAACAAAGTTTAATTTCGCATGATTAAGAATACTAAAATAAGTAGTCTAGTTCCACATGTTCTATGGGTGCTCTGAACAATATGCTAATAATGTCAAGCGTCAAAATTACAAAAACTGACGCATATACAAAGTTCTAAAAATTTAGCAGAATCCAATTTGGTGAGTTCTAGTTTCCTAATATTTTTTTAAAATGCATATAAAGTCAAGACAATCTATTGATTGTCATTTTTTAAAGTTAAAAATACTTGATGTGTTTTTAACAAAATACAAATTGCTAGATGAGGTAGAAAATTATTATTCATCTTTTCATGAATTTATAAGGCCAAAATTAGGTTTTAAGCCTATAAAGTGACTATGCCTTAAACAGAGGTCGGTAGGTAGTCTTTCCAAAATCAAAAAAGCCAAAATTAAAATTTGTGTATTTTTTTTTACAAATTATTGTATTTTGATGTAGATATGAAGCTATTGTTTATTCTATTTGGACTAGTGATGAGAAAGTAATGGACAATTTCGTTTTTCAAACAATCTAAGCATCTTATTAAACAAATTAATTTTTAGAACTCATTTTTGAATGCAGTTTCTAAGTTTTCTCAAATTTTATTTTTAGATGAGGTTAAGTTTTCTTGCTAGAACAAGCACACCATTGGAATTATTGTATTTTAATTATATTTTAGAGCAATTAACAATTTAAAACTTGGATCTACTTCTACTTAACAATTTTTAAATTAATGAAAATTAAGATTTTTTATCTTGATTTTTTGCTTTCAACTTTCAACTTGATCCTTCAACTTGAATTTTTTTTAATTCAAAATTAGTAATGTAACAAATTTTTACAAATGGCAATCAAAGTCTTTAAAATTGCAAGAGTAAGTTTCGTAAAACTTTGATTTTCAACTTTGAATGCATATATCTTCCAATTGGTAAAGTCAAACTCCATGTAATTTTTACCACATGATGTTGGATAAGTGAAATACAATATTTTATGTTTAGATTCTAAAAAATAATTTTTTTTAAATTCTTGGATGAATGCAACAAAAATGGCAGTTTCAAGTGATTTTTGGTAGGAAAATGGCCTTAGGACTTTAGGAGTTAATAGGTTTAAGATGAACATGGGGGGTGCACTTAGTTCTACTACAACAAACCACGTGAAAACAAGTGATTTCTAATCAACTATAATTTCAACCTAAAATTTTGAGCATTATGTAATAATGATTGTAGGTTTCTATTGCCAAAATTTCCAACTCAAATAAAATATGAAATGCTTTCTAGAAGAGGTTGAAAATGAACTAAAATGGCATGTTTTTCAACTCAAATAATTGTAGAGAACACATTTAGATGACCATTGAATTGGTATTCAACTCAAAATGAGCTTTCAGTAGAGAGTTATTTTAAAGAATTTTTTGTTCATTTTTTAGACAATTTTTTCTTATTTAATAAAGATATGTGAAAGTTATTTTTCAGTTCTATAGTGTATCTTATTTCTTCAAAAATTTGTAACTAATTATTATTAACAAATAAAAATATCAATAATCCAAGATACAAATTTTTGAAGTAAAAAAATCAATTTGTAAAAAAATCAATTTGTTTTACAAAATCAATTTGTTACTTTGAAAATTTGTCCAGACGTAGTGGTTACAGTCTGACGGATGGCGACCACCGGACGGGTGGATGGTTTGTTGGACGGTTTATCGGTCAGACGGTGCGAACGAGCGGACGAGCGGATGGTTCGATCGACCGGTTTTTCGGATGAGCGGACAAACGGGCACTCGGACAAGCTGTCAGCTGTCAGACGACTAAAATATGGCTCATAATATACCATTGGAAAGGTATTGTCGGGAGCTTTCCAATGGTATATTATGCGTCCAATTTGGACAAAAAATCCGATGGTGAGATCCTTCCAAAGATTGGAGTCGGAAGATTGGTCGGACGCGAGGTCGGATAGCTCGTTGGACTCCATACTGTGAAACGGACAGAGCGTCCGCGTGGACGGTCCGTCGGACTCCGGACTGTCGAGCGGACAAGCCGTTCGACCGTCTGAACGTCCGACGACTAAAATATGGCTTTTAATATACCATTGGAAAGGTATTGTGAAAAGCTTTTCAATGGTTTATTATGTGTCCAATTTGGACAAAAACTTTGACGGTGAGATTCTTCTAAAGATTGAAGTCGGAAGGATGGTCGGACGCGAGGTTGGCCGGGCAATCAGTCGTCCGACCATCTGACCATCCGACAACTAAAATATAGCTCAAAATATACCATTGGAAAGGTATTATTAAGAGCTTTCAAAAGGTATATTATGTGTCCAATTTGAGGTCGGACATGAGATCGGACGGCCCGTCTACACAGATAGGCCGTCGGACTTCAGATTGTCGAGCGGATAGGTTGTCGAACTCCATAATAGTGGTAGTCACAGCTTGTTCACCGTGATGGTGAACTTTGAACAATGAACAATGGAAAGTGCTTTGAGGGGCCAATGAGAAGTGACGAATATTGAACAAGCCGTGACCACCCTTTTTGTTCAAATGTTGAGAATGAACAATGGAGGATGGATAATGGCAAGATGGACGGATGTAATTGATAGTTAAGAGAACAAAGGAATAATCTTAGCGGAAAATTGATTGTTCACTCCCAACATCCACCTCCGGAGGTGGATGTTGGGGGTGAACAATCAATGTTCCGCTATGAATATTCCGTCGAAAGCAAGCCAACCCTACGCCGCCACCACTTCAATGTTCATTGTTCACCATCACGGTGAACAAGCTGTGACTACCACTAATGTCAAGTGGACACCTCGTTGGCGCGGACAGGCCTTCGGACTCCGGACTGTCGAGCGGACAGCGTGTCTGCGCGGACAGGCCGTTGGACTCCGGACTCTCAGGCGGACAGGCCGTTGAACTCCATACTGTCGAGCGGATAGCCCGTTGGACTCCATATTGTGAAACGGACAGCGCGTCCGCGTGGACGGTTCGTCGGACTCCGGACTGTCGAGCGGACAAGCCGTTCGACCGTCTGAACGTCCGAGGACTAAAATATGGCTCTTAATATACCATTGGAAAGGTATTGTGGAGAGCTTTCCAATGGTATATTATGCGTCCAATTTGGACAAAAACTTCGACGGTGAGATCCTTCCAAAGATTGAAGTCAACTTAGCCGTCCATCCATCAAACTGACCGTCCAACTGACCATTCAAGGACTTAATTATGCCTTATAATATACCATGGGAAAGGTATTGTTGAGAGCTTTTCATATGGTATTTCATTTATCCAATTTGAACAAAAAATTTGACGATGGGATCCCTCTAAAGATTAGGTGCTAATTATTAGTGTAATTCTTGTAATCTTGTAATCTTTTTTTGTACTTAAAAAGGTCAAGTTCGTCATGATTTAGTTAGATGGGTGGCTTGCTTGCAATTGGATTATCAAAACCTTTGTATGCTTGATTTAAATTATATATTACCAAGACTCTAACCATATTTTTTTCCCACCTCTCAATTAAATCAATATTAAAATCAATAATGTAATTAATATTGTAATCTCCAAGATTAGAAAAGTATTTTAACTTTCTAATTATAAAATCATTTGTACATGCATTATTTCTTATTGCTACCACATTTCTTTGGCTCTAAGATTGTGGCATATATTGATAATTCTATTTATGTTAAGATTTTTGGTCCTATTAGTTGGTATTGACAATAGTATTTAAATTTTTTTGTGAAGTTAAGAAAAACTATTTCTTAAGATGAAACCTACTTGTAATCATTAAAGTATGACATACTTACTCCAATCATTAATTTCAAGGTATCCATTCTACAAAATAACATTGTTTAAGATTTTAGAATATAACATTGCCTTAAATGTCAAATTTGGGTGTGACGACATTAATATATGTTAAAATGTGTGTCGTAAAATTTTGAAAGAATTCACAATGTATGTAAAATGAGTTGCAATGAGTTACAATGTATTGCCCAAGGTAGAATAAGTCACTTATTGTGATAGGCAATATATGGCCACGATACCCACCCTTAATACTTAGAATGTTCCATAACCAAGAAAGTCATAATTTAGTTTTCATACCTTCAAAAAACTAGCAATATAAATTAAATATTCTATCTAAAAATTTTAATAGACTAATAAAATTCACCTACCTAATTGAAAAATGATGAACTCAATCTTCTTAAGTGAAGATAATAACTCCAAAAATGCTGAAGATTAGAGGAATTACACTAATGATCAGCAACTAATCCTTGGAGGGATCCCACCATCGAAATTTTGTCCAAATTAGACGCATGACATACCACTAAAAAACTCTTGAAGATATCCTTTCCAATGATATATTATAAGGCATATTTAAGTCGTTGAACGGTCAGACGATCGGTCAGCCAGATGGGCAGACGGCTCGATCAACCTCAATCTTTGTAAGGACCTCACCGTCGAAGTTTTGTCGAAATTGAACGCATAATATACCATTGGAAAGCTCTTGACAATACCTTTCCAATGGTATATTATGAGCTATATTTTAGTCGGCGGTCGGTTAGATGGTCGGACGGTTGACTGCGCGTCCGCCTCAGCCCGCCTGTCCAACCACCCATCCGACCTTGTGTCTACCCGCCCAGCTTTGCGTCCGACTTCTCGGCTTGCCCATCTGCCCAACCTTTTGCATAACAACTATTTTGCCGTCCATCCAGTTGTCCTCCTCTATTGAAAACATTGGATTCCCAAAAGCACAAATTTGCTTTGAAAGACTGCTATTCAATGCTATAAGCATCTACTGTACATTAATGTATGCAAAGAAGGATAATTGAAATTATTCTTCTACAAATTTAAGCCTATAATCTAAATGCTATACCTTAAATCTTATATCCTAAATCCTATATCCTAAACCCTAAACTTTGAACCTTACATTATTTACCAAAAACATTGGTGCAATGAGCGAAATATATTTGGCCTTCAATTCCCTTTAAATACCATTATCAAAATATAGCACATATGAACCTCAATGTTTATGCATTTATGTTTTCAATGTGTTCACTGTTTTCTTCATCAATTATTATGTACCAATGTACAAAGTAGAACATGTAATTATAACCTAAAGTATTTCTTTAAGTTTTATTGTAAAATGCATTGATAGTTTGAAACACCAAAATAAACAATCTAAATATAGTACAATCAATTATACTATTTTATTATTGTATTAGGGATGCTATTAAAAATGTTTTAAGCACTTCAATGTAATTTAATGTAGTTTAATGTAGCTCAAAATTAAATATTGCATTCATACAACCAAAATATAATTGAAATTATTTTCCTACATCCTAAATTGTAAACCGTCAACAATATATCTCATATCTGAAATATTAGTGCTTTAGTAGTAAAGAAGGTGATTGACCTTTAAATATGATAACCCCTCATGTATGACAATTATGGACCTCATTTATATACATATTTGTTGTGTACTTCTACATCAAAAATAATATCATCAATTCATCTTGTTGTAATATGCAAATGTGAAACATGCAATTTTGATTTGAAGGATTATTCTAAATTTGGGCTTAGGATGCATACCAAATTCAAAGGATCAATTATTAAACTACAATTGTACAATCAATTTTATACTTTTATTAGATGGTGCTATATTGGAGAAATGGAGAATCATCCATCTCCACATGATCTCGTGAATTTTTTCAAGACCAAACATGTACATTATGTAATATTGATTGATTTTTCAAAACAATTGCATTCTTGTGCTTCAAAGGAGAATATGGATTTCATTGGAGTAAATGAGTAGATTATAATTGAACAAAGAAAAATGCTTAAATGCTTGTAATCTAAGTAATTATGGCATTGAATATCGTTCACATAAATAATTAATATTTGTATTTTGGAATATGTTGTCAGAGAGAATTTTATGAGTCTATTCAAAGCTCTAGGTAAAACATTGGATTTATAATGTGGATTTTTGTAAGAACGGAGGGATTCTTGGTCCAAAATTAATTTATGATTTTCTTTATTGTAGATCATGTTGAAAATCAAGGGTGGGTATCCTGGCTATATATTGCCTATCACAATAAGTGACTTATTCTACCTTGGGCAATACATTGTAACTCATTGCAACTCATTTTACATACATTGTGAATTCTTTCAAAATTTTACGACACACATTTTAACATATATTAATGTCGTCACACCCAAATTTGACATTTAAGGCAATGTTATATTCTAAAATCTTAAACAATGTTATTTTGTAGAATGGATACCTTGAAATTAATGATTGGAGTAAGTATGTCATACTTTAATGATTACAAGTAGGTTTCATCTTAAGAAATAGTTTTTCTTAACTTCACAAAAAAATTTAAATACTATTGTCAATACCAACTAATAGGACCAAAAATCTTAACATAAATAGAATTATCAATATATGCCACAATCTTAGAGCCAAAGAAATGTGGTAGCAATAAGAAATAATGCATGTACAAATGATTTTATAATTAGAAAGTTAAAATACTTTTCTAATCTTGGAGATTACAATATTAATTACATTATTGATTTTAATATTGATTTAATTGAGAGGTGGGAAAAAAATATGGTTAGAGTCTTGGTAATATATAATTTAAATCAAGCATACAAAGGTTTTGATAATCCAATTGCAAGCAAGCCACCCATCTAACTAAATCATGACGAACTTGACCTTTTTAAGTACAAAAAAAGATTACAAGATTACAAGAATTACACTAATAATTAGCACCTAATCTTTAGAGGGATCCCATCGTCAAATTTTTTGTTCAAATTGGATAAATGAAATACCATATGAAAAGCTCTCAACAATACCTTTCCCATGGTATATTATAAGGCATAATTAAGTCCTTGAATGGTCAGTTGGACGGTCAGTTTGATGGATGGACGGCTAAGTTGACTTCAATCTTTGGAAGGATCTCACCGTCGAAGTTTTTGTCCAAATTGGACGCATAATATACCATTGGAAAGCTCTCCACAATACCTTTCCAATGGTATATTAAGAGCCATATTTTAGTCCTCGGACGTTCAGACGGTCGAACGGCTTGTCCGCTCGACAATTCGGAGTCCGATGGACCGTCCACGCGGACGCGTTGTTCGTTTCACAGTATGGAGTCCAACGGGCTATCCGCTCGACAGTATGGAGTTCAACGGCCTGTCCACTTGAGAGTCCAAAGTTCAGAGTCCGACGGCTCGTCCACACGGACGCGCTGTCCACTAGACAGTATGGAGTCCGACGGGCTATTCGCTCGACAGTATGAAGTTCGACGGCCTGTCCGCTTGAGAGTCCAGAGTCCGATGGCCCGTCCACGCGGACGCGCTGTTCGCTGGACAATATGGAGTCCGACGGGCTATCCGCTCAACAGTATGGAGTTTGACGGCCTATCCGCTTGAGAGTCTAGAGTCCGACGGCCCGTCTGCGCGGACGCGCTGTCCGCTCGACAGTATGGAATCCGACGAGCTATCCGCTCGACAGTATGGAGTTTGACGGCGTGTCCGCCTGAGAGTCTCGAGTCCGATGGTCCGTTTGCACAGACACGTTGTCTACTCGACAATCTGGAGTCCGATGGCCTGTCCGCGCGGACGAGCCTTCCGATCTCCTGTCCGACATCAAATTGGACACATAATATACTATTGGAAAGCTCTTAATAATACCTTTCCAATGGTTTATTATGAGCTATATTTTAGTCGTCGGACGATCAGACGATTCATCGCCCGTTTGACCTCGCATCCGACCATCCTTCCAACTCCAATCTTTAAAAAGATCTCACCGTCGGAGTTTTGTCGAAATTGAACGCATAATATACCATTGGAAAGCTCTTGACAATACCTTTCTAATGGTATATTATGAACCATATTTTAGTTGTCGGACGTTCAGACGGTCGGACGGCCTGTCCGCTTGACAGTCCGGAGTCCAACGGCCCATCTGACCTTGCGTCCGACCAACCTTCCGACTCCAATCTTTGGAAGGATCTCACCATTGCAGTTTTTGTCCAAATTAGACGCATAGTATATCATTGGAAAGCTCTCAACAATACCTTTCCAATGGTATATTATGAGCCATATTTTAGTTGTCGGACGTTCAGACGGTCGGATAGCTATCCGCCCGACAGCCTTTTCGCACGCCCGACGGCCCGCTATTCTAACGGCCTGTCCGCGAGATCCCGTCCGTGAGCCCGACGGCCCGCTATTCTAACGGCCTGTCCGCGAGATCCCGTCCGTGAGCCCGACGGCCTGTCCGCCCGACTGCCTGACCGCGCTGAGAGCCCAACCGCACAGACGGCTCGACCATCCATTGGACGGTCGACTTTAAAAAGCAGGTATGTCAAAAGATGTCCGGGGTCAGTGCCACGTCCGTGGGACATCCAAACGTCTGGACGTCCTGTCAACCCTAATTGTAAAACCACACATCCTCAAAAAGTTCAAAAAATTTCACTAAATATTGTGGTCATAGGAACCTACCCCGATCCAAATTGTTACCCCTAGGTACAAATGGTCCTTTAGGGGTTAAAGTAATAGCTTTGTAAGAGAAATAAATCTTTTTATTACGTAAATGAAATTCTTTTTTTCTAAGATTTAGGCTCTGGATAAAAAAATTAGGCGGATAACCTAGCAACAGGCAAATGGTCGGGTGGACTATTAAGTCCATTTGTCAGGGGATGTTTGAGGACCTTGCGTCCACGGACACTGGACATCCGGACAATCCTAGTGGCGTGTGTGGAGATCCAACTACTATCTAGCAAGACGAGGTTGAGGGAGGTGTCACAATACGGAAACTCAATTTCCGCATTAATAGAGTAGAATAGATGGAATAGATTAGAATGTTTTTAGTTTTTGTGGTTAAGAAACGGTGATTGTCTCCTGGAGAAGCTCAAGTTTCGAATATGACTAGATTCGGAAATAGAATTCCGATCCGGCTACGATAGGGTATCTAGAAATGGACTAGAACCCCGCCACCTACGTACTAGGGACTCGGCCTACGAGGTTAGGGGACGCGCCTCGGGAACGGAACCCTAATCCTGTTCTAATCCGAGAACTTTTGGCAGCGCAATGGGTACTTGAGGGCTTTCGCCACCCCATCCTCCTCACTTATTTGAGTTTCTTGGACTTCTTCACGCACAGATAGTCGAGAGCAAGTCTGGTGAGAATGCATTTAAGGATAGAGAGAGTTGAGGCCGGATTAAGAGGTAGCTTTTCAAATTCCAGATGGCGGAAAGTAGTAGTCCACGATCTTCAAGGGTGTCGGTCGTCGCCCGGATGGTTTATCCGACTATACCGAATGACCCAGCAATTTGTAAAGAGTTAGAAGAAGATCTCAGATAGATGGGGTGTGTAGGACTGTTGGAGAGGCTTTGGAATTTGAAGAGCGACAAACTAATTCAGGAGTTGATTGATGGAATAGCAAATCAATATGAGCTGACCATAAGAGGGGAGAGGAAAGGATGGACAGAAGACGTTTGGGCGGAGGTGTATCAGTTCCGGAAGTTTGGGGATGGCCTGGCTTCAAGGGTGGATAAGTTTGCGACAGGCAAATTTTGGAATTTGCCCCATGCGAAAGAGGGCTATGCAATCGCGGACTGCATCAACGAGCGTCATAAGCGAGTATTGTATTCATGATTCCCATACTCTATTCAAAAAAACCTAGCCGAATCACCGTCACGGTAGCAAACACAATCTTCGGGGCCATGGAAGAGAGGGTGGTGCACTGGAGGAAGGTGATTGCAATGGTGGTCACAAAATTGGCGAACCATGTCGCCAAGAACAAGTATAGCCCTATCTACCCGTACTTGTTCTACCTGTACCACTGCGAAGATGTGCTGATGCCGGACGAGACCCTCCACTACAAAACTGGATGTGAAATTCTGAAGTACGGACTGATGAACGAGATCCAAGAAGATGCTCCGGAATTGGAAGAAGAAGAGGAAGAACTAGAAGAAGACTGGCTCAAACGGAGAGGAACTAAGAGGAAGTCGACGGATCCAGGTTCAAGGGGGAAGTAGCCCGAGGTAGATCCGGTTGAGCCAAACCGGGTTCTGGATGAAGAGAGGCCATCCGGTCAGGAGTTCTTTGATGTTGAAGACTAGTGCATGGGGTAGGCGCAACTCCTACATGAGAGGACAATCGGGTTCATCCGGGAGGTTGCTGAAGAACTGAAGGTCCCATCTGAAGGGATTATAGACGAAATCCGACGAAGGCCGGATCCGGAAACGATCCGCCAGAAGGATGAGAAGATCCGGAGTTTGGAGAAGGCCCGAGATGAATTCTTAGCTCAGCCAGTTGGGTGGAAGGGGAATGCTCCTTGACTTGACAGAACGAGAAGGACGCCCTTTACGTGGTCTATGGGCGCAAGATTATCCACCGACCAGGATCTATGCCTTTATCCACCTTTTTTAATATATGGGGATGTTTGTAAGCACGGTCCATTGTGCCTTCCAAGCAATGGATCTTTTTTGCTAACGTCTTCTAAGTGTCGTGGATGGCAGCGAAACTACTAGAAATGCATGGGTAACTCACACGTTCATTGCGATGGTCAAGGGTTATAATAAATCCTAAATCCCTAACTATCTATCCTATGTCTAGGTTTGGCTGGGTAGTTGGCGTCATTTCTAACGTCCCTAACTAGGGGAAAGGGGAACCCTTACGTTCCTTCCATGAATGTCTAAGACTATCTTTTGAGGTTTGATACTTTTCTCGGAAGCTTTAACTCTATGGGCTAACCCTAAGCTTAGTTTTTTACTCTAATTTTTAGCTTCTAACTGTACTCTAGATTTTGACCCTCCCCCCTCGAGCGCTAGCTCTAATTTTTACTTTCAATTTTTACTCTATGGTTTGATATTCACTTTCAGGTTTTTTTATTCCTAACTTAGCTCTAGATTTTCACTCCTAGATTTAACTCTAAATATTTACTCCTAGATTTAACTCTAAGTTTTTACTTCTAAACTAACTCTAGGTTTCTACTCCTAGATTTAACTCTAAGATTTAACTCCTAAGTGTAACTCTAAGTTTTTACTCCTAATTTAACTCTAAGTTTTTACTCCTAATTTAACTCTAAGTTTTTATTCCTCATTTAACTCTAAGTTTTTACTCCTAATTTAACTCTAAGTTTTTATTCCTCATTTAACTCTAGATTGTTACTCCTAATTTAACTCTAAGTTTTTACTCCTAATTTAACTCTAAGTTTTTATTCCTCATTTAACTCTAGATTGTTACTCCTAATTTAACTCTAAGTTTTTATTCCTCATTTAACTCTAGATTGTTACTCCTAATTTAACTCTAGATTTTCACTTTTAGATTTAACTCTAAGTTTTTACTCCTAATTTCTAATTTTTACCTTTACTCATTGCGGTTTACTATTCACGTGAAAAGGGCTAATTAAGGAAATCAATGCTAATGAGGAGAAAACACCAAGTATTGATTCAAGAACTCACCTCGTCGCTACCGGTGTCGGAAATACGCTCGTCCGCATCCGTGTGCCCATCTCCATACTCCATGGTGGTCCTTGGATTGTGGGGATTTTTTTCCAAATTCACTGCTTATGTTTCAAAAATTAGGATCCCGTGTGATCTAACTCTTTTCTATCCCTTCCTCCTTCCTTCTCCTTCCCTTTTCTCTCTTTTTCTTTCCTTTTTCTTTCTTTCTACACTAACACTATTCTACCTAAAATTTAATGGGGTCTTACAACTATAGATTCAAACCCCAAGGAGGTTTAATGTCCCCCTCCTACCTTCTTACGCGATTTATTTTTGTGTCATTCTAATCCATCTTCTAATGATTACTACGAATTCTTACGATCTCCCTCCTAAGTCTTCCTAATCCTAAGCCTAGGTCACTATTTATCGTCTCTCTCCCTCTTCTCCTATTTCAGCCCATCTTCCTCTAATCCTCATTCATTCTTGTGGGCTTCAATTTGGTGTAGGGCGAGAGGTGATATGTAAGGGTTGTTTGCAGGTTTTTTCTTCCAAGACAATTGAATGTGCGGCCTCTTATTTTTTCCTCCTTTTTTCCTTTTTCTCTCTTTCTCCCCTTCCTCTCTTGGTATTTTGAAGTAGTATGTTTCTTTTTTAAGATAACTCTACCCTTAGACTTAGATCTAGAATCCAAATTGAAGAACCTCCCCCCCCAAAAAAGGAAGGACCCTAACTCCCCTGGACTCTTTGGACCCCCAGCTGCAACCCAGCGACCCCCAACTGCAACCCAGTGACCCCCTCACTGCGACCCATCAACCCCCCAGCTTGCAACCCAACGACTGGTCCCTTACGGCTGGTCCCTTGGCTGATCCTCACTAGCTGAACCCACTTTTTACTACAATCTATTCTCCTCGGATTCCCGTATGGGAACCCACTTAATACAACTTTAAACCGGACGTTTCAAGGTCGAAGCTTCGCCGTGGCGGGGGGTGGGCTAGATTAACAACAACAAAAAAAAACTATCTCGTGACGGGGCTTCTTTTTTCACTTCTCTATAACCTAGGACGACTCTTAGGGGCTAAACTTTGGGCTTTCCCAAGAAGGTCTTTGGAACTAAACTTTGAAACTCAAAATATACGGGGATTCAAAGCTTTGCCGTAGTTTGGTTTTGACACCAACTCTAGGACTTGCGAGGTTCCCAGGTTCAAAGCTCTGCCGTCTAGGGTCTGTTTTGACACACACTCTAAGACTGGGGTAAGTCACCGGTTCAAAGCTTCGCCGCCTCAAGGGAGGTGGGATCCACTTACAAGCAACAATGGAAATGGTGACTATGGTTAGGGCTCACATCCAAGGCAATCGTACACACAAGGTAAGAATAATAATGGGCAACACTCACATACTAAAGGCCCCCGAAAGCGGCATCGCCAAGGTACGGTGAAGAGTGGCTTTAGGATTAGTACAAGGCACAAGGAAGACATACTAGTGTAAATAAAACCCACTCACTCACAACAAGATACAAGGTAAGATAGAGGGATCTCAAAGGACCTTCAAAAAGCTTGAAATAGAACAACAACGGAAGCAAAAAGTGCTCCAAAAACACCGTAGAGGTTTCTTGGCTAAAACGCCAAAATCTTCCAACATAAGTTGGACCCACGGACATAAGATAAGTATTGGGGGTGTTCTTGAGAGAAAAATGGAGACCTAAAATAGGTTTCTAAGGCCCCACCCTTCCTTCAAGAGCTCTAAGGTAACCTTATCAACTTGGATTTTCATCCTCATCTTCAAAGATTTTCATCCTAATTCCTAAAAACTACTCTTACCTATCTACGCTGGACCAACCTCCTAACTTTTGGAGAGTTACTCCAATAGTCAAACGGATTGCGCCATTGGCTCCAAATCGCCGTGTTTAGTCCAAAATCCCCCTGCCCCCCATACCAAGGCAAAAAACCCATCGTAGGCTAATTTAGTTTAAAAACCAAATCGTGATAAAATCCTAGATCTTGGGGGTCTCCTATTTTGAGAAATGTAAATAGCCTAGGGTCTTTGGTAGGTGTGAGGGAGTCGGAAAAGACTCTTCGTTGACTTTGTTTCGCCATTATATGGTCCCGGGATGCTGGTCAACACGGCGGGGACCCCGCCACGTGATTAATTCCCGAGGAATCTTGCCGGTTCGGGTACTTGCCGCTATCGGAATGTTGTGAAACTTCACGGAACGCATTACTAACATAAAACAAGCTTGTCTAATTTTTAGTGAGATTTTTTGGCAACCTGGGTAATTTCCATGAAATTCCCGTTGGAGGTTACCAAGGTTGACCACCCGCAAAAGGTTCTTCTACAAGTCGGAAGATGACGGGTTTTTTCACGTAACCTCTCAGGGGGTCCCGTGAAAGACGTGCAGGTGTGTTTCCATATCTGGCACGATTGGTCAGTGGAGATAAAACTGGCTATCTCCTTGAATTAGTGATGGTGCAAGAATCTTTTGCAGATAGAGGAATCTTGGCGAATCGATTTTGTCGTTGGACTCCTGGCATGGGATTTACCCTAGGACACCATCTTTGGGTTGTAGATTCTTCCACGGGCCCGGTCTTGCGTCAGTGGCTCCTGCATACTAACAATCGGGGTTTGAAGAATTCTAAACCTAACTCTAGGACCCGACCTAGTAGCCTCGTTGTCGATCCCTCGGACCGACTTAGCCATGAATTGCCACATTCATGGTGGAATTTAGCCCTTTTGGGGCTATGTGACTCAAATCCTCCAAATCTAACTGTTTCATATCTTTTTATCTATTTTTAGGCCAAGTTTGGTGGGATTCTAAGTCTAAACACAAATCTAGACCAAATACTATAATGGGTATGTTACAACCCTATTCTGGTTCTACACTCTTTTTATGGCTTTTTGTATATTTTTCTTAACTTTAAATTGCAAATTCCCCAAAAAATAATTCTATGAGTCCCAAGCGACAATTTGGGAGCTTTCATGGTCCGGAGTTTACGGCTGCTTGTGACCCAACCGGCTGAAATAGTAAACAAAGCGACCATGTACAATGTACAATTGGCGACAGATGGGCACGTAATCAGGTTGAAGGTGGTTATGATCCTTATGGATTTCCAAGTGCAGATGGAGAGGGTGCTGAATGAGATGCAGTCTTTAGTGGCCCGGGTAGATCCGAAACAAGCGATGAACTTTTTATCTTTTCCAGATGTACCTACCAATCTGTATCTTTAGACCTTTGTGAAGCAGTTAGATGAGAGTTCTATCCGATTGCATTCGGAGGGACTGGGGTCGTTGCTGAAGCCGCACAAAGTTCTACAGGGATGGCTGGTGCAGAGGAGTCAGAGCACCGCGAAGGTTCCGGTCCAAGGGCAGAATCTTCCGGCTCAAGCAAAAATTCCTATTCAAGCGGAAACCCCTATTCAAGCACAGATTAGAACTTCCGAATCCGTCAACCCGACTCAGTCGATCCTACAGAACAACCTCCTCGAACAAATGGGGGGCAGTGGCCAATCCGGCTTGGACCAATCCACAGGATTTCCACCACATGCAGGAGGAGGATGCACCGGAAGCAGGGTTGACGAATTGGAACGTCCGAGGGCAAATCACGTCCAAAAACCGGACGTCCGGACGCATCGTCCGCGGACGCTGTTGCAAACGCAGCGGACGTAGTGGCCACCGTCCGACGGACGCAGACCACCGGACGGGCGGGGCAGACGGGCGGTCCGACTTGGACGATCCGACCGTCCGATCAAGTGGACGGTCAGATCGTCCGATCCAACGGACAGTAGGTTCGTCCGATCAATCGGACGACCAAGTCCGCTTTAGGAGGTTTGGAAGGGCGTCCGCCGCCGGACCTACTTTAGGTTTGGTTGCGGACGGGTATAAAGGCGGACGGCCCTTCCATTTTTCTTCACTTCTTCTATCCATTTAGAGGTGGAACCCGTGTCGGAAGTTACAACCGTTGCTTCATTGTGCTGGTTGCTCCTATACGGGTGGAGAGTGAGGTCAATTATTTTTATATCACTTGCCATCAGTCATGACAACAGAAGGTACGAGCAAGGGCACTGTAGCGATGACTTCAAGAGGTGGCAAGAGCAGGAAGACAAAATCAAAGGGGACTGCCCACGAGCTTCACTGGGACATTTTAGATGATCCAAATATCAAAGCGAAGAGCGAATGGGAGAAGGAGGAAGAAACTTATTGGACCTCCAAAATCTGCAAAAAATATGTGAAAATGTATTACATCGACAAATTGTGGCCTCGTGAGGTCCACATTATTCACACACGAGGTTTCTGTTGCAAGCCATCAAATTGCAAGGATGGACATTTTGTCCATCGATCACTTGAGGTTTGGCGGGCCCTCTTTGGGGACAAATCAATGAGTAAGGGTTTCATAAACTACAGCATGGCCTCTACGGTGTATGCTGAGCTCATATTGGCTCGGAAGGTGGACTGGAGCACATATCCAACAACAATTGGGGCTCCGCTTTTGCTTACAGTAGGGCAAAAAGAATTCCGGATTTGTATGATCCAAAGGCAAGTTTAAGTGAGGCACCAAAATCAAAGAAGCAACAAAAACATGCTTTAATGTAGGTTAAAAAAGAGATCATGGAGGGGGGAAATATTGGAGTACATTTGGATTCTACGAAGATTCCAACTACAATGTCAAATGCCACGGTGGAAGGTGTTGACAGAGAGGTGTTTTTAACTCCTCAGGCGGATTGGATATGCACACGCAATTTTACATCCGTGGTTGAACAAAGTGGTGCTTCAAGCATGCGGCCCATGAAGGAGGAATCGTTGGCCCCGTCTGCACCACAAAAACGTCGGGAAGAGGTTCGTCCCGAACAAATGGCAAGGGCCATTGCATCAATTGATAATATCATAGCGAGCGATGCTACGAATTTTATGACACAAGTACCTTGCAATCAAGACTTACCAACCACACCGAGCCCCGTATTGAGTCCCGTATTGGGCACCGTATCAAGCCCTGTATTGGGCCCCGTATTGGGCCCCGTATCGAGCCCAAGAGTTGAAGGACAAATGTTGCCAAAAAATGGAAAGCAACTCGATGGCATGGCGCAAAATGTGTCCATTGATGACAACCCATTGAATAAAAGCTATCCGCATTTGTCAACTCAAAATTCGGCACAATTGGAGGATCTTTGTCATTTGCCAATGGTGAGTGAATTGGAAAGCTTGTTGGAAGCTTTTTATTTGTTTAGGGCACATCAACAAGACATCTCTCTTCAACCAAACCAAATAATCGAGACAAATGAGGCCGGTTCTACTAACCCCGTAAACAGGGCGGGCTTGACTGAAATCGCAAACGAGGCCGGACCGAGTAATCCCTTCGCCGAATACAGTGATCAATGGCCCAATTTTGTGATCACCTCAAAAAGATTGTCGATTACAACTAAATTTGTAGCTAGCATTGCCCCCAAACTTATGGAAGTTGCTCAGGAATTCACCAAATCCGGGCCCGAGTTGGTGGAAGGTGCCTTGTCGTTTTGGGATTTCGTCACGTCTATGAAACCATTATTGGAGGAGCGGGTCGAAAATAATCACAAGCTGCTCATCTTGGCTGAAGAGAATGAAAAATACAAGGCCTTGAAGGTAGAGCACGAGAATTGAAAGAAGAGCACAAGCAATTGCTTGCTTCATTCAAAGGAGTATGTGCTAATTATGAAAGATTTGCAAACGCACAGGATCGCCGATATGACGCTCTAGTTTCTCAGAGGGAATTTATCGAGAAATTGGAGTACGAAATTGTACAACTCAAGGAAAATAATTTCAAGGATGGGGGATGGGTTCTCCCAAAGACCGGCGGAGCCGTGCGTATAGAAGCGGTTGAGGAAAACAACCAAAAAGAAGTAATATCCGAAACCGCCATAGATAATCCTCCTCCCACATTCCGAGACGCGTCCATGCAAACGGAAGGCCACGAGTTTGAAGAGGTGAAGCAAGAACTAGAGTCGGTAACTCAACAAAACGTCTATTTGGAGGCACAATATCAGAAAATGATGCAAGTAGTGGAGCTAGATAAATGCTTGCCAAAGAGCAGTTCCGACACTCGTTGGTTGACGTGGGTTCAAAAACTACAAGACAAACCATCTGTAGTAACCTCAGCAATGAAGGGGCTTCTCAAATTAGCCATGAAGTCCAAGGAGCAATGCGATGCCATTTCCTCTTACCTCCTATCTATTAAAAGGATGTTTGAGGTACATCATAGGGGTTCAATTGACGTCACATATTGGGGGGACATGTCGGCAATGTTTGAGCGATTGAATGACGCGCAAAAGATTGCGTCAAAGTCCATCAATTGGAACTTGGAAGTAGAAGAAGGTTGGGCCCCTTACAACACGCATTCAGCGCACATCAAAGAGGCGGACAAGATAGTAGTGCATGGTGAAAGTTCAAATACGGAACTAATGGAGGGTAAATGCAGCCTTTGTCTAAATCATTTTGATCCCGAGGGCGCCTTAATCATGGGCCAATGTCGCCACACTTTCCATATCACGTGTATGGTGGAATCATCCCTTGTTCGTTCGGTTTGTCCCGAGTGTCGATCTCCTTTGAGCCCTAGGTTTTACAAAATGGTTGGGCACGAGGAGAGCATGCCCCCTAGCCACGAACACAATCGATGGACCCTTCCACTTGACCAAAAGCCATTTCTATTCCAATATTACATTCAATGGGGACGACCTCTAATTTGGAATGCGCAAAAACTCATGCATGATGTTTGTGAGAACTACAATGACGAATTGGATGACTTTGACTGGATGATGCGCAATAGAGAGGTGGAGTTGCGAGCCAGGGGTATTGAAGACTTGGAGGCTCGAGAATTGTTTTGTCGTAGCATGGGGGGACACTGGAGCATCTCACATCAAAAGTTCTTCTAATTTCCTGAAAAAGAAGTGCGGAAAGGAGAAGATGGCGTCTAGATAGAAGTGCAACCATCCCAAAAGTTAATCGAGCAGTACGGAGCATATAATCACAACTTAATAGGGAGGGCCCTATTCTTATCAAAATTGGAAGAAGCTGCGCAAGTTCGTGCTGCTTTTAATGTAAATGGGCTAGCAAGCACAGAACATGCACTCGTGGAGGTGGCAAGTGCATTTGATAAGACGATCACCGACATTATAACGACGTGGAGGACTTTTCTACATGGCACAGGGCAAGCGATCTCGTTGACCCCTCGAGATGATGACAAAGCGGTAAATGCTATGATAGAAAAAATTTATTCGGCTTTGAGAGCGTTAAAAGCACAGGAAGTAGATTTGTCTCCCACAAGGAAAAATAAACGGAAGATGGAAGACGAAGATGACTACTCTCCAAAAACCAAACGACAATTCATCGCCATGGACATGGAAGTCCGATCAGGAGGGGGCACAAGCTCCGGGTCGGGTGGTCTTCAAACTCGTAGAGCAAGTCAAAGATTTAAGGAACAAGAGGGTGCCTCTCATATTTCCGCAAACGGTAGCGATGATGCAAAATAGTGTTTGTATTAGGGTTTTAACCAATGAAATTTGTTTTGTACTTATTTGAATCTCATGAGGATTCAATATTAGTAATGCACAACACTTATGGTATGTCATGAGTTGCTTTTAATTAATGTATAAATATTTATGCAATACAAATATGTTTGGATTTGTTTTTTCATAATGGTAAATTTTGCCTTATTTATTTGTCAAATATGTTTCTTTTGCGTACCTATTGCAGAAGATCATACCTATTGTACATTTGTACAAGATCATTTCATGTTATTGTTATGTTATCTTCTATAATCCCGTGCCTTCAAATCACCCATTTTCATTTGCACATACATTTCTATTCGCCTAATCCACTTGTCCGCCTGTCTGCACATTTTAAACATCTTACCGAAATTGTAAAAAACGGTTGTCCGCCTGACAGGTTTTACGTCGGCCCGTCCGCCCATCCGCCGTCCGCTGAACCGACGGCCCAGATTCCCGTCCGCCGACCGCCCATCCGCTCATCCAATGGCCCAGATTCTCGTCCGCCCGTCCGCCCGTCCGCTGAACCAAAGGCCCAGATTCCCGTCCGCCCGTCCGCTGAACCGACAGCCTAAATTCCCGTCCGCCCGTTCGCTGATCCGATGGCTTAGATTCCCATCCACCATCCGCCTGTCCGCTGTTCGGACGGCCCAGATTCTCGTCCGCCCGTCCGCTGATCCAATGGCTTAGGTTTCCGTCCGCCGTCCGCCTGTCCGCTGTTTGGACGGCCCAGCTGGCCGTCCGCCTGACCGTTGTGGGAGGATTTTTTTTTTCTTATATTCAACGGTCACAAACAGATGAAGACTATAAGAGTCCTGAAATTGACATTTGCAAACACTCCTAAGAAACTGAACGTTAAGATTTTCAAGGGCTAGGAGCTGCAATTTTTTGTGTCCCTTGCTTGGTAATGCATAGTTCAGTGGAAAGGAGGGCTTTGTTTTTCAAGGCTTTGTGCATAAACATTTGAACGATTTTACCCAATTGTTATCATTACGTTTTGAATTTAGGGTTTCAATATACAGAGCCTAAAACAGCCACCATAAGCAAGGATTGGTCTTCTTGGTACGAAACCCTATCAAATGAAAAAGTACAATGCAAGGCTTGCAAATTGGTATTTGCCAAGAAGCCGGTCCGTATATTTAGTCATTTGGGATATGTAGGCACATCGAGGAGTCGTGACAAAGGAATCAGCCTCTGTACCCAAATGACATCTGAAGTTCAAGGTCTTTTTGTTTGTTGCAATGGAGTGATTCCACAAAGAGGTACTCCACACAATGTGGATGGCAACGACACACCTATGCCTATGATTGTTCGTGCTATGTCAAATGCCAGAGACACTATGAACTCTACAGAAGAAGACTCATGCACGGCACTAGAGGAATATGTTGGTGGTTCTTCCCAAGGAAATCCAAGTACACAAGCATTAGGTGGACGTGGAACTCAGCGGACATCAAGCAGTAGGCCTCAAAGACAGAGTAGGCTAGTAGAGGGATTTGAAGAAGCAAATAAACGCACTTTGAATGCAATGTGGGCCAATTTCTTTTATGCGGCAAACGTACCATTTGCTGTAGCCCGAAATCCAGCCTTCAAAGAAGCAGCAAAAAAAATGGCGAAGCTTCACCAACCTTATAGCCCACCATCATACCATGATCTACGTCATAAATTGCTTGACCAAGCAAAGGTAGACTTAGAGGTCAATCTCCATAAGCGGACAGAAACCAGTATTAGGAAGTTTGGAGCCACATTGTCTATTGATGGGTGGACCTCGGTTTCAAATCGGCCATTGATAAATGCCATGCTTGTGTCATCCGCGGGTGAGCAATTCCTAGGATCGGTGGATACAACTGGGAAAACTAAGGATGCTCCATATTTGGCCTCTATATTAGAGAGTTTTATAGAACAAGTGGGCCCTGCAAACGTAGTGCAGGTGAGTACAGATAATGCGGCTGTAAATCCAGCAGCATGGAGTTTGGTATCTACTACCTATCCCCACATTTTTTTCCAAGGTTGCGTGATGCATGCCTTGAATTTGTTGCTAAAAGATTGGGCAAACAAGCAATGGATTGATGACGTCGTGAAAGATTCCCAAAAGATAGTCAAATTCTTCAAGAAGAGGCTCATGCCGCTTGCGATACTTCGGAAATATTCGACGCAGTACAACTTGTTGTTGGCGGTGGAAACAAGATTTGCCTCGAATTACAATATGGTTGCACGTATGCTCAAGGTGAAAGCACAATTGCAACAAACTGTGACGGACCCGCAATGGGAGGAATATGCTAAAAGCACTCGCAAAAATTCAAAACTTGTTTAGAATCCGAACGGGTGAAGAAGACCATTCTAAGTGGGCATTTTTGGCATCATTGTCAAAATTTTGAAGATGTGACAACTCCAATTGTCAATGCTCTTCGTGATTTGGATGCGAAGACACCATGCATAGGCAAGGTGTTACATATTATGAGGAAACTAGAGATGCACGTCCTCGCTTTAGACAAAGAGCCTTTTTGTTTGGCTTTGAACAAAGCCATCCCGTTGGTGAAGGCGTTCTACGAACCACGTGATATGGTGAAGACCGATTTACATTATGCAGGAGCACTTTTGAATCCCTACCTTCTTGAAGACAAAGAACTAGCCAATGACACCGATGCCATGGCTGTATGCAAGCACGTTTTGATGCAAATATGTACACCTTTAGAGTACGCAAAGGTGGTGAAGGAATTTGTAGCCTTTTGGCATAGGGAACCTCCGTTCCACAACATGTTGGATCCGGGTGAACAACAATTGTCGGCGCATACTTGGTGGGATTTTGAGGGCGCGTGCGGGAAGCTCATTGCTCCAATTGTTAAGAGGATTTTGGCCCAACCGGTATCATCGTCTTCATGTGAACGAAATTGGAGTAGCTATTCTTTTGTTCACAACAAATATCGGAACAAGTTGAAGCCACAAAGAGCACAGGATTTGGTATATGTGTATACCAATTCCAAAGTCCTCGGTGCATCAAAGCAAAATGACAAGAAGAAGTGGTACGATGAGAATCTCGAGTTGGAAGATTTGGCCTTGTCTTCATCGGAAGACGAGGGTGGTGAATCCGGTGAAGAAGTTGATTCCCTCATGGATGATGAAGATGACCACGGCACCCGCAATTTCGATGATGAACCGCTTCGAAGCCCACCTCGTTATGATGCAGACATCGGAGATCATTGTGAAGACCCTTACAAGTTTCCGTTGGATGAGGACGACTGTGAATATGACAAAGGTGGACCTTCCATAGCTAAATACTTAGATGGAACCGGGTTGGTGCGTAGTGAAGACATTCTAGCAAATAGGAAAAATACTCATGCGAAGGTAGCGGAGGAAGATGAGGACATGATTATAGGTGATGAAACTCCCCAAATGGATGAAGTGATTCGAATTCCCGAGTGTCCATCCATGACAACGATAAGAGCGGAAGAAAATGATCAACAGAAAGACATGAGAGAGTGTGGGATGAAATCCCACACAAATGTGGTCAACCAAAGTATTGAATTACCAGGGGCATTGACAAGTGAAACTATTGGACTTTTTGGCATTCAAAATGCCCAAGCACCTCGAATAGAGGGAAGTCAAGATCCATGTGTATTGGAGTCCGTGTGCCCAATGCCACATCGCAATACCAAAGATATGAAGCACCTCGTGCGAGATCTTCAATTACCATCACGTAGCGGTCCTCGACATGCACTATATACAAGCGGTAGCACGACTTTGAATGGTCTTGGAGACTCACGGTTTAAGGAATAACATTTGAGCAATTTGAAAGAATTGCGCATTGATGCCAATCCAAATCCATCCGTTTCATCAGACAACAATGATGTGCAAACATTGGAGTCTATAATGCGTCGATTTTCTGGCCATGCAAAGCATTCTCTGATCAAATTTTCAAACCCTACAGTGGAAGCTTTGTCCGCAGAGAAGACAAACATTCCAGGAGGTTCAGAAGCACGTCCACCCACGGTGAAGGAGTCCAAAAAAGCTAAGAGGAAAAGAATAATGGAGCTTTTTGCAATCTCTCCATTGAAAAAACAAAATGTAGGTAGAACCCCCCTTGATGCAAGTCTGCCTCTAACCAAGCAAAAAGTGAAACCAATCCACGATCTTAAAGGAGGTATTGGAAAGTCTCTACTAAAAGTCAAAAGGGATCATAAGTTAGGTAGACCAGTGAGATCAAGCGCATCGAAACAAGTACAAGAAGAAGGAGGGAAGATTGTACAATCTTCATCAGATAGTATGCAAAATTCATCCAGTGACGATGATTCTAGATGGGATACAACAGGTCATAGTAGTGGGGCTGAAGTCAAAGGAGATAGTGACTACCAGCCATAGTCCATAAAGATTGAGAAGATGTAAACTTGGGTGTTTAGTTTTTTTTCCTAAACACATTATGTTATGACAATTCATTGTTTGAACTTTAAGTTTGTAATACAAATTTGCTCATTCATGTTGTGCACACCATCAAAATTTTGTTTTTTCAAATACCTTAAAACTAGCGAGACCGTCTGTCTACTTGTCCGTCCATCCGCCCGCCCGCCTCGTGGCCCATCCGCGCCTTGGTCACCTCCGTCCGACGGGCGGACGGTCCAACCGCCTAGCGGACCATCGCAGTTAGAATAATCTCAAAGTGGAAATTAGTATATTTCAATTCTATCTTACTATTTTAGAGCTATTAATGATTTAATTTTTCCTTTGATCTTGAATCTACTTCTACCTAACAATTTTTTAATGAGTGAAAACTAAGTGTTTCTTTTTAAATATTTTTTTTTTAAGATTCTCAACTCAATTGTTTATCATATAAAATTAGACATTCACCATCACTAGAGTAGCCTATTTTAGTTAAAAAGGTTCAAAGCGAAAAAAAATAGTTAAGCAAGGTGCCTAAAAAGTAGGAGTTAAACATGCGTTTGCCTCGTTGGGTCCGTTTGATCAGGCGGACGGTCGAGGCGTCCGCCTTGCATAAAAGAGTCGGACGGCCCGTCTGCTCCTCACTTTTATCTTCCGCCTTGTGTCATGCAAGAGAGAGCGGAGAGCTTGGTGGTTTATCCTCCATTGGCTCCTTTCTAAGGGAAGATAAGAGTGTGATTTCTAGGGGATATTTTTTTTTTTTTTTCTCCATTTCGTGTATGATCATTTGGCATATCGTATATTGCCTTGTCGATTACAAATTACAAGGGCACTTCTAAACGTGATTTCATCACGATGCCGAGATCAAAGAAGGCTGCGAAGGACAAACGAGTGAAGCCGGACAGTGAGGCGAGTATGGACGCTCCCTCTCTCGCTTGCAAAGCATTTCTCATTGAGTGCATTGTCAATTTTTATGAGTCGGAAACCACTGCGTCGTTGTATACCAAATATGCAAGGTATGAAGACGAGTGCCCAGCTAAATTCAAGGGAGATATGGCACAGAAGTTCACGGATGCTTTAAACGTACTCTACTGGATTCATGAAATGGAGAGGAAGGGCTTTCAACAATTTTTGAAGAACAAGGTCCATGATGCATTGTGGAATGCAAAGGTGATCTTAGAGAAGTACGGGAAGCAACATCGCGTAGGTAATGGCGCTTTTGAACAGGTCATTTTGAAGGCAGACTTGTTTGTTCGCCAGTGCGCCCCTTTTGCAAAGAATCAAAATAGACGAGGTTCAATGGGTTGGTGGAATAGTGATGAGGAAATTGTGGAGTTGCAACATGGGCGACGACATCTCTTAGCGCTTCCAGAAACAGCAAGGGTGATTCCACAAGATGATCAAATCCTGAGGGGTGGATACGCAACAATTTGGAGGGTCCAAATTGAAGGATGTCGTGAGATACCCACATTTTGGGAGTCCGCAGCGAAGGTATCTCATCAACAACGCTTACGACCTCCGCTCGCAAGGTTGGAACACCAAAACAAGTCAATGGCAGTGAGAATTCTACATGATGGATTTATCCGATTTTTTGTTGTTCATGCAACGCAAAACGAAGGGTACTTGTATTGGTGGAATGGCGGAACATTGAAGCAAATGTTAAAATTGGATAAGGAATATTCCGATAACATTGGCATTTGGTTGGCTTATTCTCAACCGACCCCGGAAGAGGTGACCAAAGCTTTTTTTCTTGGTCGTTGGAGGAAGAAGCGCACAGAGCTTGCATGGGCATTGGTGGACCTCATGAATGCAGTGCATAGCGCTGGACATTTGCGCTGCACAATGATCTTTCACAAAACAACATTATGTTTCACTTTCCCAATGATGAGTCACGTGTTTACATTGGAGTTTGCGATTGGGGCATGACTACTTTAGGTAATGAACCAATGAAGTTCTTGTACACGTTCACCTCTCAAAGTGAGCGGACTGAGACCTTGAAAAAGAGGTGGTGGGTGGACCCTTCGATTGCATACTTGCATAGAAGAGATGCGGATGTGTCAATGATACCGAATTTATCACGTAAATCGGAGGAATATGCGGTTGGTCGAATAGCTCAAGCTATCAACAATGGTTGCATGTCGGCAGACTATGTGAGCTTACATCGGGAAAATGAAGGACATACAAGATTTAGCCATGAGGATTTGACAAAGATATTTCACCTTCACTTGGAGCACCTTTGTGATTTGGTGATTGATTCTCGCGGTAGCTTATCCGAAATCATCCATCGATTTACCAATAATTACAACTGGCCTATTCCGAATGAACACTTCCGCCACTCATATTAGTGTCTATGGTGTTAGTGAACTACATAAAACTATAGAAGTATTAGGTAAATGTAGAGGCAAGTACATAAATTTGCATGATTGTGTGCAAACTATTTAGTATATATATGCACCATCAATGTATGCCAATATATGTGCACCCTTATAATTCATATAAAGTTTTGAAATGTTTGTGTGTTTTGAAACTTTCAATGTCCAATGTCTACCATCTATTTATGCATTCATCATATGCGGTCCTTGAAATCCTTGGATGAAAAGTGCAATGCAACAATTATTGTTGATGGATGTTAGCTTGGTATGGTTGGGTTCAAAATTGTATAATCAATGTTGAACACATATAACCCCTAAAAGACCAAAGTGTTTTTTTTGGCAACATAGCGATTTTGGGCAGCTCACTACAAATGGATTTTATATTTTTTTTCTTTGAAATTTTCATACAACACATGCCCGAGGAGTAGCTTTAAGGCCCAACAATTCTCATAACTTTTGACTACATGGTTAAAAAGTTATTGCATGATATGTCATTTTCAGTCCTTGGTGGGCAACACGGGCAGCAAAAAAAACTTCTTCAAATATCTTTTTTTCAGAAAATAAAAACTAGAAATTGGTTCTTTAGATTTATATGTACGTGGGAAGCTTTGAATCATTCCATTTAGGTCTATGAGTCAAAAGTTATGAGGATTCCTAGTTTAAGGGTAGTTATGGAATTTCAACTCTAAAATAAACTTTGAAGTCTTTTATTTAACTCAATTTTCAATATTTTTGAAAAAAAATAAAAACATTGGGTGTAGATTGTTTATTACAACATTACAACCGTTGGATTGGCATTTTTCAATTCCATAAATAAATTCTTCACAAT
Organism: Antitrichia curtipendula; assembly: GCA_951230915.1. Lineage (NCBI taxonomy): Eukaryota > Viridiplantae > Streptophyta > Bryopsida > Hypnales > Leucodontaceae > Antitrichia > Antitrichia curtipendula. The sequence goes on along the minus strand of OX579637.1, from coordinate 10,337,164 downwards.
TTAGTGTTTTGAATCATTCTCTACCTCTTCCTACTTACTATTTTTTTCCTATATGTTGTACAATTCCAAATGATCTAAAAATTTTCAAGCATGTAGCCAACTTGCCTTCAAGAATAAATCCAAAGAGTAACCACCATTTTGCCCATTTTTTCATACAAATGTGACCTTGTGAAGGGCAGCTGCCCGTTTTTTTGCAAGGACAAAAAAAGGATTTTTGTCAATTCAAACACTATTATCTTGCAATCCACATTGTGGAAAATTCTGAAATTTTTTCCACATCTTTTTAAACAAGTTTACTACAAGATCCTATGGTTACATGTGTCCAAGAATGTTTTTTTTCTAAAATTTGACAGTAGTATTAGAAATGGTAGTTTTGGAACGTTTTTGGTGAAAACATAGTTAAAAACGATTAGGGGATAATGATAATAGAATTTCATCATACGCAAATATTTTTTATATTGAAAAGAAATACAGTTGATACTTGAACGATACCGCTATGATGATACCAAGTACCAACCTCCAAATACATTTTAATACAATATATTTACATCAAAGTATTTTAGTACGTAAATGCTATTCGCCGAGATGCCGATATTTTTGTACTATGATTGCCACACTCCATAATCCAATGGCAAAAGATTCCAAGGCCCACTCGATTGTGAGACAACGACTAAAATAGCTCTACCTACTTTACTTGGAATCTGAATGGATGTCATCTCTACGTTTTGGTGGTGTGGAACCGGATCCATAAGTGCCAAGATATGGTCCTCCGCCCCAAGTGCATCCATAGTCGCTTGGCATAGCTCCTTGATTGGGATTTTTATAGTAAGGACCTCCAAAAGTTGGAGGAGGAACTACATCACGATGCTGAGACCTTCCTTGCCTTGGTTCAACATGACGAGAGCCTGTGTGACGCTCATATGAACCACCCGTAGTAGATCCGGGATAGTATTGGGAGCCTCCTCGGCTAGATCCAAAATCATGTGTGGTTCCATGGCTTCTTTCTGGGTTGTAATAAGTACCTCGGGGGTCATTAGCGTAGCGTAAGACCCTTTGACCATCTTGTGAACCAGATGCAGTACGATCATGTTGGTAGGACCTGTCATGCCCGTGTTGTTGACCCTGATCCTCCATGCTTCTACGCATAGCTTCTTGCATTTGTTGATTGAACTGGATGTCTTCTCAAGCTTCATGACGCTCATGTCCCACTGTAAATGTTACGGGTGCTGGATTGTCTTCTACATCATCGTCGTCTAACCATTCATCCTCAGCATCCGGCAATACAACCAACGGAAATCCAAACTGCCCTCAATTGGACCACATTTGCATACAATCGCTCGGTTGAGTCCAACTCGTATAAATAACAGCGTCAGTGCGCTTCATATTGTCAACAATTTTCCCGTAAATTGTGCGCCAGTCTACATCTTTGTGGAGTACAATCTCTGCCCAAACCATGGCCATGTTGGAATAATTCATAACATTTGGTTTGGAGTCAGGCAGCTCAGCGCACCGCGTTACTTCCTCGTATCGGTGCACAAAGTGTTGGCTCTCGCATGTGGAAATTTGTCCTTCCCAGCCTCAAACATGCTTGTCTGCTCTTTCTTGTGACCACATTTTGGAGAGGTGCGTCATTTTGACGTACTTTTTGCACATTGTGCAATCCCAAACCTTTTTAGGCTCTTCTTCCCATCCAGGTTCAACTACACACATTGGATTTGCCCAATCTCCCCAGTTCATGTCCTGGGATTTGCCTTTGTCACTGGACCTTGAACTACTATTGCGAGGCATTTTAACCTTGATTAAAATGAAATGATTTGATGACAAAGTTCACATGAATTTTTAGGAGAACTGAACAAAATGTTTGACACTTGCCAATGAAACGAGGTGAAGTTGTTAACAAGGCCTTCAAAACCAAGTAATCACCAAAATAATTTGGTGCAATTCAGTATCCGAGCACAATTGTTCACGCACCAAAACGAAAGGGGCGCGCAGAGCCACTGAGAGGCACTGGATCACGCACTTCGCAAGGGAAACGACTGTCAGGAATGAGTCGTCCGCCGCACTATTTATGGCATCCGAAGGCGGACCAGGCAATGCGGACGCATATGTGCAAATCGGACGGTCCAGAATCGGACGGGCAGATCGTGCGGACAAGATCGCGCGGACGTCCCGTCCGCACGATTCCGTTCGTAAGATCCGTCCGCGCGATCTCATCCGCACGATCGCGTCCGCGAGCCCGACGCTTTGTCCGCCCAAGGGCCCGTCCGCAAGCCTCCCGACCGCGTGGACGATCCAACCGATCGGACAGGCCGATCGCGTAGACGATCCAACCGCGTGGACGATCCGACCACGCGGATGGGCCGTCCAACCGTCCACTGGACGGTCGGACGGCCCGTCCAGGTATGACAAAAGATGTCCGGGGGTCAGCGCCCACGTCCGCCAAACGTCCTGTCAACCCTAACCGGAAGCAAAGACACCGGAAGAGAGCGAGGCCCCCATCGACCTGGACGAGTTGGAGGAGGTGAATGAGATAGTGGATTCATAAAAAGAGGACTTCGAATCCGAATCCATATTGGAGACGGAAACAGAAGAAGACCTTCCGCCCCCTCCTAGGAAGATTTAGACTCAAACGGCGGTCTAGTTGACTTCTGTCAAGCCAAGTCCGAAGGAAGCTGCAAATCAAGGCGGCGGCAGTTCAATGAAGACACGCCGCGGGAGGTAGATAGGAAGTTTAGAAATAGTTTTATGGATTTGGTAATTTTTCGGAACGGATTTCCCGTATGTAGACCCATTTCCGGATTTTTAGGGATAGTTTGCATTGGCCTTCCGAATATCTCGGTTGCATTAGTGGTTGGTTACCGGGATTTTTGGCCCCATTTTTTCCTTTTTGTTTCAATTTAAATGGTGGCCAGGTCTGTTGCCCATTCATTCCATTCTTATGCATTTTCAAAGTTGTATTCCATTTCCTTACTTTAATCTGAGCCACCGAGTGGACTTTTCAAGTTCTATGTGTTGTATAGAGGGCTTGGGTTGTGTGATTGTGTGTTTATAAGGTATGAGGAGGAACCGGGAAGGAGGAATCCGGATTTACATTGTTCGATTTTAGAATGTAAGGAAGGATCTGTGACGGAGCTAGATCGGATCTGGAGGACTTGTGCATTAGAGTCTTTAAAATACTAGAATGGTAATCTGATTGGAGTGGTGAAGGTGAGGTTCCGGGATTGAGATTAGTCCCATACAGAGTTAAGCGGCCGCCAGGGGGAAAAATCCTACTTACCGGAAGATCTGCCAACTGCAGTGTTAGACTAATTCCTAGCAGATTTCCCCTTGTGTCAAATCCGGATAAGTGTGTATCTGTCGTTGTAGTGGAGAGGAGTAACCGGATTCTGTGTGACTTGCTTTTCGGATAGGCCATCCGGAAAGTTGTGAGGAGATGGAAACCCACTTTGTCGCAACATTTAGATCTGTTGATTGTCTTGGGTTGTTTTGTAGAAGTTAGAGTGTGCAATTTATAAGAGGTGGAGTCCCTGCCCCTTTAAAAACCAAAAGCGGACCCCTGAAGGTAAAACAAAGGTATAACAAACCAAAGAATAGTGAAACCAGATTCCGGAAATGGATGGATCCGGATTGAATCCGGAAAGAAGTTAGTTCTGGAAGAAAGAGGAAGAGGTTTCGTGTCCCCACTTGGGTGTTTTTGAGATAATCCAAATAATCCAAATTCATAGCAACATAGTAGAGTCTCTTGGGACGATATTCCGTGTCATCTAACCACAATTGTGTGTTAAAGGTGCTTACACCTAGATGACGCGTACAACATGAGGCTTGAGAATCATCCTTTTGGAGTAGTCATCATTTACATGAAGTGAGTATAGGCAACAATTTGAGCTTAATTCATTGACGTCATATTCCTCCAAGAATTGTCCTGGAATGTTGACCATTTAGATCTTCAACGTGTATTCATACAAGGGATTGATGGCACACTATATCTTAAATCACCATTTTCTCGTATGCTACAATTTTCCTCTAAGATAGTGTCCATTGCGCCAGCTATGGTCTTGACCTCATGTTGATAAAATTTAGGAGAGACGTTCTTCAAATAAACTCCATATGGTATTACTAGGCCAATTGATTGATAGGGGTTGAAAGTAGAGATCTACCTTTAATAAAGGATCATGTCAGCTTTGAAATGACAAAAAATTAGTGCCATCACCTACTTCACCAACTTGATAGTGCCTAGCTAGATGAAACAGAACCCTCCTCAAGTTAGACACTATTGAGCTTGTGAAGCAAGTGATGGTGATTTTGGCACAAATCTTATCTTCAAGTTTGAAAATTCAACATTCATGAGGAACTATAGAAAAAAGATCAACAACAATCCTAGCAATGTGAACATGTTGCTTGAGAAAGTTTTTTTTTTTATAGAAGGTCACCATGTCAAACCTTGCTACAGATATAACGACATAATTGTGGATCAAGAGGTTGTTAGAATCTTGAGTTGTTCCTATTGGTAAGGCGGTGTCTTGAGTCATTTGGTGTCATCTCATAGCTCCCAATTGTCTATGGATGAACAAGATCAGCTGTAGCTATGCGCTGTCAATTACTAGACTCCGACGACATTTTATAGGAAGTGCCCTAGAGTCAAAAGTCTCGCTTCTAAGAAAAGCATTGTAGCTCCCCAACAACATTATACAGTTGCTTATAATATTCTAGATTAAATTGAATAGATTTAAAATAATAATAAAGGTTTCAGTAATCAAAATCTAGTTTTGGACCATCAAATTCTGCACTGATTGCATGAAATCAAACTCCAATCATACCATTTGAATCTATTATTCTAGCGATGGTTCACCAATATAAGATTTCAGCACAAGGTTTAACTGTAGGGAAGTTATATATTCTTCAATAGCATGCTCCACCTTCCAAATAAAGTAAAAATATCATCATGAATGGAACCCACTAGAATGAAAATGATATAATCTTTGTGAAATCTCTTAGCAAAAAAAAATATCTATTTTTATTGCTTCCTTGATAGAATCCTATATCAATTTTGAGAATGAAGCAATAATGTAGTTGGAGTTTTGAAAGAAAATTTCAAGGTCATAGTAGATATAACGAACATCAATGTGACTATAGACAATCACACTATTTAGTAATTCAAGCAACTTTATTAATCCATTGAGAGCCTTATTCTTGTGGGAGAAGACTAAAGAAGTGGATTTAGCATAATCCATTTTATCATGCATTCATGATTGTCAAGCACTTGTGAGGGTTAGCACTCAATCTACATCAGTTTGAATAGTACAACTTTTTATGCATCCTAGCAGTAATTAAATGCAAATCTAACTCTTGGCCTATTTTAGAGCTTGATGTGATCCAATAGTGTCATCCCTCCTAAGTAAATAGTATCTATCACATATAGAGCAACGTGAAAATTGTCTCCAGGTTTCTTGGCGTTGAACTCCGAGCATTTCACTTTCCTAATCTTGTTCAAATTGGGTGTTGATGCATCTTTGATATTTCAATCCAAACACTATAGTCATCATGATAATTTCAGAAATTGCTTCTTTCTATTTTCAAGTAGTTGGAAAAATCATTAACCCCTTAATGCCTCAATCATTTTTTGAAATTTTGCACATTTTTGCTTATATCTTTGTACATAAACTTCATTTATTGAAATTGGTCATTAAAGAACGTTGTCTTCTCAAGATTCAAGTGTTACATTAGATGAATGAGAAGTTGGTTAGACAAAACAACGCCTGCAAGCCCTCTGTTCATTGTCCAGAAAATGGACGTTGGAGCGCTTAAAGGTTAAAACTACCTCTTTGGTTGACTTTAGAACCCAAGTATGATAAGGCATATGATCAACGTTTTCTTTTTCTAGAATGCACTTCAAATTGACAATGACTTGCTTGATATGCTTTTGAAGCTTCATCAAACTAGCATTTATGTAGAACTGGGCATTTAGACTTTGGGCTAAATGTCTTTGAAAACAATAGAAAGTTGCTTCTAAAACCCTTGCAATATGCCTCCAAGCAACATTACTAGCGCGTGAGCAAGGAGCGGAGATTTTGATAGAAAATAAAAAATTCTACTAAATTAGGAAGAAAAACTGTATGAAAGAAGATGAGAATGGATGAAAAAGTGGATGAAAGTATACAACAATGGATGAATGAAGTGTACAACAATAGATGAAAATGGATGAATAAAATGGATGAAAATAGGGTTCAAAATAGATGAAAGAAGTGGATGCAAATACAAAAATGGAATGAAACAAGGATATGACAAAAAATAAAACCCATTCACAAAAATGGATGGAAAATGAGAAGACAAAAGGATGACAAAAAGATGACAATGTAGTGAACAAAAAAAGAATGGATATCTATTGGGTAGAAAGCCTCCATTACATTTAGAAATGAAGCCTTCTATTACTGAGGATCTACATCACAAAGTTTACAACCTACGATTTGTCAACAGTTATTGTGTGGTTACTGTTGTTTTATAGGTTTGTATGTTAATTTAATAGTTATCGCATCGTGACGATGCATTACTACACAATTTATTACATCATTACGATGCATCATTAGTTGCAACTAATGATGCATCGTAATGATGTAATAAATTGTGTAGTAATGCATCGTCACGATGCGATAACTATTAAATTAACATACAAACCCATAAAACAACAGTAACCACATAATAACTGTTGACAAATCGTAGATTGTAAACTTTGTGATGTATGACCATGGAAGTACATTGTCCAATGACTATGGAAGATGACAAGAATGATTATCATAGTGGATGGACAAATCGCCCGTCCGCCTGTCCAATTGAGGTGCTGCCCGTTCGATGTTGTCAGCATGTAGTTGACTTTATAGGAAGGTAGAAAAGGTCAACGTGGACTTACCTAGATGACACCTGGCTGCCAAATCAGTGTCGGGATGCGGACACATGTCTGCCTAGGCGCAGACGTAGTGTCGGACGTGGACGGAAGTGGAATCAGGGCGTTGATGTCTGTCTGGGCGCAGACGGAAATGGTATGGGCGCAAACTTAGTATCAGATACAGACGCATATCTGTCCGGGCGCTGACTCAAGGACAGGTGGTTACTCAAAGGTGCTAATTTATATACGTGCCCAAATTATTCACTTAAGATGTCATATATGCAACACATTTTATACATGATTTAGAAATGAATCTATGATCTTCTACATGGTGCCAACAGAAATGAAAACAATAATTGCATACAAAAATGACATGAATATTTGTAGCTTTATTTACAATATGATCTTTGGTAGTTGTTGAATACATAAAATCCTTTTTGAGGATAATAGTTGAAAATTCCTCACCTTCTACATATGTACTATACTTTCAAATGTGAAACAAAATACATTTATTTACGAAAACAACAATCAAGCATTTTCCAGTTATATGGTGCCTTCCTCAATACCTCGATAACCTCTAGGACAGTTGCACGTTCGACTGGATTTGTTCTTTGGAGACTTTTCAATTTCAAACTGAGGTTGATAAACTGATCTAGGTTTTTGGGGCTGAACCAACTTGTATCCCAATCTTCATTCCAGATCCGGTACGTTGTCCACCCTGTTGCATATGCGTCAACAACCTTGGAGTATAGATGCTTCTTTTGTTCCACCTGAAATGAGTTTGTAGGGTCGTCATTAGAGTAAAGGAAGAACTATTCTAGAGTAGCAAAATTTTGTTGTTCTTTCACCTTCTTCATAGCCTTATTATAGGTCGTATAACCGTATTTTGATGGCTCTTTCTCATTCACTCGGCTGGAGAGCCTCCAATCGCTAAGTCCAGTGTAAACCATATTGGCTTTCCAAGGGTCAAAATAGAGCAAAACATTGGATGTAGAGATGTCATTGTGAATGTAATTCGCGTCGTGGCATTTTGCCACAGTCAAAAGCAATGATAATGTCAAGCTCACTCGATTTTTACGATACGTGGCAATCCATTCTAGTTCATCCATTGTCAACCCAATATCCGTCAGTTTCACGATATCATCTACATCCATTGTTTTGAAAACTTTAGAATTGTATTTGAACAAGAAATTGATTAAAGATCCTCCATTCTACCAAAGTGAATATCCTTCCATTGTATTTGGATTTAGAAATGAAAGTCTAATAATTCCTAGATGCTTCACATAACACCCCCCAACCTCAAGCAAAATCTGCTTATGCTTCTCCTTTTTGTTTGTCGTCTTCAAACTCTTACCCGCAAATTCAATCCAACTAAGAATGGTTGACAATTTGGTCAAGCGCCACTACTAGGTTTTTCCTGTCCAATATGACAAAAAATTGACGGGAAACTGTCAAATGTCTTGTCATTGGGAACTTGTCATTTCGGACACGTATTTGACGAGAATCTGTTAACTATTCTGTCATTTTGGACAGAATCTCTGTCAACATATGCTCAAAATAATGGCTTGTAATTCGTTTCTTTGGAAATGAATCTAAAGTTTAGGTTGAAAAATGCGTGCTGCGACTAAATTTGGTTTAAATTTGGCCACACAAAGTGTTGCCTTGTCCAACTTCCATTTAGATCCCCTTTTGTATATGACCGCTTCTCGGCTTCCTTTCATCTGCCTTGACATACTAAACAAGTAAATTACATGCATTCAGACTTTTAAGTGCACACTTCCAGCAGCTTTCTTGTCACTGCCTGCTCTGTTGGATTGAAATAATGCAAGTACAGTCACATGAACTTCAATTACTATCCATAATCTTTATCTTGCACACAACATTGGGAAAACAAATATTTGCATTGCTGTAACACAAGGAAGCACTACTTGTCATGCACCGGCTTTAGAAAGTGAGAAAGTCCTTCACCGAACGTAAAAAAGTTTAATGATTTCATACAAAATGTTGATCGCCCAGCTTTAATGCAATGGGAAAAACAACAACTTCCCTGCAATTCTTACGTTCCAAAGTAAGAATGCTTTCCTTCACCGGGATAGTGCTCCACAGCATTCTACATATGTGTATGCTTGCTTCAAAACTCCCTCACCTTCACTGCTACTCTTCTATGCCAGTAAACACTTCATTTACGGGAAATTCTACAAGCACTACTACACTATAGATCCCCTCCATCACCAACACTGACATAATTTCTTCCTTTGTTTCAACAACATTTACAAATAAACTTGTATTAATCTTAACTACTTTTCTACACTGTGCTTTCATAGTACAACTTCACCTTTCATTTCCTCCACATTCTACATTTTCTTTCCAAAACAGGTATGGCGGACTATACGTAGTTCTTGTTTGTGCACCTCTTCCGCTGCACCCGCTACCGCACCACTTACTTGTTCTGCCAAGTACGTACTTGTTTCTTGTCCTCAAGTAACCAGTGCTCTCTTACTCTTCCTCCTCGCTGGTGCTGTGCTTTCAGTTTCCTCCGATGTATGAACACGTGCAACTTCCTGCATACATCACAACATCCATTGAGGGGTCATTCCACTAAACGGACTAAACCAACAGATCTGAAAATTCCCTACATAGAAAAAATAGAACGTCATAAACTGTTTTGCCTCCCTTCCCATTTTTGGACATAAGTTCCCACTGTACTTCCCGTCCGAAAAACATCCTTCCCATACAAAAAATTTCTTACGGTTCATTTAGAACATGCTGATTTGATTGTACCTGAACTCCGTCTCTTACAATTCCCACCTCTGCACTTGATTCATTCCGTTCTTCCAGCATTGCTTCACTTTGTCTAGCTTCCAGCGCTTCCAGTCGTTGCATCATTTTCAGTACAAAGGGATGCTCACAAATTTCTGCTGAGGACATTGAAGCTAAGCTTCCTTGGAAGACCTTTTCTCCACTTCCTACAAGTGCACGTTCTTCTATGTCATCTTTGTCGTCCATTGTATTGTCTGCTAGATATTCGTCCTCATTGCCAGCACCTCCATCTTCCTCCAAATTTCCGATGTATTCACTACAGCTCAGCACGTCTATGGTCAATCTTTGTGGACGGGCACTTCCGCACATGACCTTCAAGTCACGATCCTTTATTTGTTGACGCGTACCATATCCTTTGTCCCTTGCTATTTCAAACCTGACTTCCTCAGGATCTGGTGATCTTTGTAAGATCCTCCTCAGCCTCTGTCTTACTCCAACTTCTCCTGACAGCCCTGTTCGGCCAAAGTTCACACTACTGGCGTTGGCGATACGATAATTCTCAGACATCCTGATTGATGTTGGGTTGTTAAGTTGCCTCTGCAAAGTTCGCCAAGTTCGGTCAGATAGTCCGTCTGGTTTTTCTTTGCCATTCCAAATTTTTTTCCACAACTCTCTACGCCTTAACGTGACACCACGGGCAATGACCTCCTTCACAACTTCAAACTTGATTGGGGAGCTGTATTCCCATGTCTGCTGAATCCATTCAGCTATTTCTGCTACTGCACTTTCAGGTTGGTTATTGATGTTTCCAATGGCAGGGTCCAGATTCCTTGACAACAACAATAGTTCCTTCCTCCAATCCCCTACACCCACACTGTATGGCCTGCCTGTTTTTTCATCCACTAGAAGAAAATTCCAAGGCAAACCTTCCTTTTGACGTTTGTTGCCCTCTTTCTCCAACCAAGACCTTTCTTTCCTTCTCTCTTTTTTTTTTCCGCTACCGTCGGGTAGAGTAAATCTTCAACGTCCCTTTCAGAGTTCACATCACCGTAAGGCTCCTCGTGACGCTTGCCTGGTACGCGTGCCTCGTCTTCTTCGTCAGTGATGCCATCGTCTTCTATATGGTTCTTAAACAACCCTAGTACATGCGACTGTCTCTTTGATAATGACCGAGAACTCTGGAGGCCATCTTCCACATACTCTTCATAATCTGCTTCGTCTGTTTCGCCTGAAACTTGCTGAACAGGTCAATGTGCACATTCATAAGAAACCTCACTTCAAATATGTACTTCGATCGAAAACTGTCCTCTACAAGAACTTCAAAATATAACTTCACCATAAACTAACATCTCCGTCCTAATACCCTTAAACCCAAAAATTTAATGTTGGCACACGACATGCTAAAATCATGAAAAACGCAACAAACACATGTACAACACACAACTTACTTCGTTGTCCTCGGCCACCGTCAACGTCATTGGTGACTTCTCACGAGTCTCGTGATTGTCGGGGGGTTTGCTTCCTGAAGACACCGATGTCCTCCGTGACGGAAGGACCTTCGAGCCTTCCGCTGTAGACGTTTCCAAAATCTGCCTTCTGTCCCTCTTACGCACCACCTCTACATCAGCGAAGCGTGGGTCTCTGTTCTTGGTGAAAACCTCGGTCTGCACATTTTGAATAAAACTCTTCGACAAACTCTTGGAAGAACACTGTAAGCCTGTTGACTCCTGCCTGGCAGAATGCGAAAGTAGATGTACTGAAGCTCCGGCATGGAGGAGGGGACGGCCTGTAGTGTCGACAACGAAATCAGTATAACACAGTCGGAACCTACAGCCATTGCACTGCTTCACTTCTGTTACTTGGTCAAATTATCATTGCTACCATTGATATTATCAGTACATGGAAGCTAACATGTTATAACGTGTTTTACTTCTCCTTCACTGGTTTCTATCATAAAGCAAAACACTGTTATTTGTGAAGCCCACAAAGCAAGCTGCATTGATTTTGTCTCTTACCTTGAGCCTTCGTTGCACATATTTGGCCATTACTGTTTCCCGCATGTATAGAGGCCTGTGACTGCCGACCTGGTTTTCCGACGATCCTCGGCGATTTATCTGAACCTGACGACACATGTCCTGACTTTGCCTTCGACTGCGACTTCGAAATATCGGAAACTGGACGGAGTACTACCCCTTTGTTTTTGTCTTCAACATTGGAGGCACTTTCAGGTGTAACAGCAGCTCTTCCACTTCTCCGAACAGTTCCTTGTTTTTTCCACAGCACAAATGCCTCCACTACTTTCTTACCACCTCGTCAAGGTCTCGTGTCCTGCGAAAATGTGTCCTGCATTAGTAAGTCTCATGGACAGTGAAGGAATTAATACACCTACTACTTTAACACACACATACTACACTTAATGCCTTCCATGTCAAGAACCAATTTTGAATATAAACCTATGGACGGTAACCTCTGCTCCCTGTGTCGTTTGGCAGATGCACAAATGACATACCTCGTCGACAGTGCTCGATGTAGTCATTCCCCGCTTCTGCAACAATTTACAAACATCACATTTCAGGGGCCAAGACACGTGCATGCCACTCTCAATTTATAAATGCATGTCATCACTTCAAAAGAGTAAACGCGTGGAAGTTAGTTCCCCACTCTGTCGGCTTCCTCATAACAAAGGAGGAACCTATTGCTTCACAGTCGCAATAAGACTTCCAAACTTCTTTTTCAAATTTCAAAAATACTCGTCCACGAAATATTTTTTGAACGTACAAAAAATACACCCATACTGAGTTTCTGCTACATCCAAATGCATTAGAAAATTCTGTAATCACCGAAATAGAAATTTCACCTAGTCATTAAAAATTTTCACAATGCTTGCCCAGTTCTTTTCCATGTTTTCCTCGAAATCTTTCACTCCTTCACTCAGACAATGTTGACACCATTTTACCTCCTACAACATCCGTAACAACTATTTGTCATACCTCCTCCCCAAGAAAATCGATTATGTGACGGCCACAGACACTTTGAGACGTTGTCGTCAATACGTCAGTACGCAGTTTTCTATGTCCTCGCTAACAGGACTTCTGCAACCACAAACATCAACTCTGTTTCCTAAAATTGAAGAAACACATGTATGCCTAAAATGAAGTGATCCTTCGGTGGACTGTTTCTTGTTCATCCCTTTCAAGTGTTCCATTCATAGTTCTGTTCACTTGTCGTTTCTCTTCAAAATTAATGGAGTACAACCAAGTTTCAGCAACTTATTCAAAGTGAACTGTCTTGAATACTTACCTCTTTCGCCATACTTCAAATCCAACGGCACGACTTCCTACAACGCAGTTGCCAACTACACTCACAACTGCTAAAGGACGTCTTCGCTTGGCACCAAACAACGTTTGCTTCCCTTCTCCTTGCATTTAATTATGACATATACTTTTCATTTGTCATGCCTGTGCTTGTCGATCCCCCGAACTGCATAATTGTACAACGCTGCCATTCTCACGGCAAAACTATTAGTGCACCAGCTGTGACAGTGCCATGTTAGACAGCATTAGTTACGAGCTCTCCTTCACCGAAACTAGATACGGGGAAAGTTTTTGTGTCATTCAACACACCTTCTAAACTGCCGCTAGTCCACTACCTCTGCATTGAAAGTTTAGATGTGGTCAGTCCGACATGAATTATACACATCCAAAACTTCTTCTTTGGTATCAATTTCCGTTTGTTCTATTCACCTTCCCTGAATGGTGCACTTTGTTCTATCGCTGCTACTTCGTCTTCGGTTGAGGTATACAGCACATGCCCCCTGCACCTTTGCGTTCATCCTTAGTAATTGAGTCCAGGCGCACCACAGAGGAAGCCAAACAACCACTGCTGAGTTTCGCCGTTTTTCAATTGTCTCCCTACTTTCATTAATTAGCCGCATCCCTTCACAACCTGCACCGCATACATTATAATAGCACCTTCAATTAACCGAACTAAGAGAATCTAGTAAAAGAAAGCGGCGCCACCCATAAACGCTGTTGTCAAGGCACGTATCCCTAGGCAGGACGTCTTCGGCCATGCTAAGAAAAGGAAAGACAAATTCAACTATACCTCCTATTAATCTGGACTGCAGAAATTTGTGGGCAACATCTACACTAATTTCCACGTCCATCTTCATCTGTTGTAGTTTGTTGTCCCAAATTTAGAATGCCATGTTATTTCTGTACGAAAATTCCGCGCCGGAATTAGAAGACGTCTCCTTTGCTGTGCCGTCCTCCACCTCGCTCGAAATTATACAATGCGCAGCCCTAGCCGAAAAGAACGGACATCTTGCCAAGCGTTCCAGGTTGACAACTGTATATTCAAAAGAAGATGGAATTTAAGAATTTCCAAAATTAAAGCTTCCAAAATCCTGCACTATTGTGGACCGCATCTCCGTTTCCAAAGTTTCATTACGACGTTGTACTTCTTTGCAAACGTCTCATGGGGCAAACTACAACAACCACTAACAAAACCTACACCATTCACAGATGACTTACCGTCCACTTTGTTCTTCAACTTGGACTTTCTCTTCCAGTAGCACTGTCATCTTTCAGGGATAGTCCGCCGTCGGCTCTCTTCCTGGCATTGCTTGTCAAGAACCATCTGTTCACAAAAGACCTGTGCAAGTTAGTTTCTTCAAGGTCTAGGCTCGTACAAAGACGACATGAACTGTAGACTGTGGCTATGAGACTTTGACATTATGATGAAATTATCCTAATGCCCAAACCCTAGAAGACTGTTGTGCATCTAGTACACCTTACTGCAATGCGATTACATTTTGTTCATTCCGCAACAAATTTCTATGTGCACTGACTAGGTAATTGAACGCGCGTCCATCATATTTGGTCACCGTCAGCTTCCGTTGGAACAACGTCCGCGGAACAGTCTGTGCAGTCACCAATTTCGTTTGAATGCTCACAACTTCATGAAGGCCTGCAAACACATCACATTACACATTAAATGCGGCCTTTTCTTGTCTGTGAAAACTCACTGTACAGAGTCCCTGCATGTGCAGGAACAATTCACCACCGCAATTTCCCTGCACAATACGTCATGCACTCTCTCTAACAACGGTCGGTGAAGCTGAGGGGTTGCAGACAACGGAAGTCGAAAATGGCGTGCGCTTGGAGCAGTTGACACTGTCTGCTTCACTGGTGCCAATTTGAAGCACCCGAAAAATGTGTAAGTGAATTTTGCTTCCTTCCTTCTACAGTAAGGGTTCCTTTTTAACTTTTTGCATGTACATAGAATGTATTTAGGGTTTTTGAATTTCAATGACAGACGTTAAGAGCAATCTCTGGTGCGTTTCTTATTGCTTATTGCGATACTTAAATTTGTTCTCGTACTCTTCATTGTTGAGTTCTATCCTGCGTTTCCTTCCTCCCAGAGGAGTCTTGCAGTAGCGGCCACGGACACGATGGAGTCATGGATTGTTGAAAAAGTTCCCTTAATTTTCCTATTTCTAGAGAAATGCGTTATGTTCATCCGTCAGTACTGTGAATACGGAATTCACAGTTCAAAATGATGGAAAATGGGTTTGGAACCATGCCTCAAACATTCTAGTTTGCTGGATATGTAGAGAAATAGTTCTTCTTAGAAATTGCAAAATCCTGAACGACAACTTCTGTACCACTTGTGAATGTTCCTATACAAACCACATGAATGCGTCTCGTCATTCTTTTTTCCGGCATGGCCAACACAGCATATCAGACTTAATCCAAGACTTATGAAAAAGGATCCTAGGATAACTCTCACTAGGGTCCTCTTCACTTCACATAGTACTTCCATTTTCTTCTGAATGGAAGCTACACAGGTCGTTGCTTGACTCCTGAAGCAACAACCTACTAAGATCTTTCAAAAACAAACGTTATGCACATTATGTTTTCTGAATTTTTGCTCCGTCTGAGACATTTAGGTTATCTTGAAGAAGTAATTTCACCGTGCTTGCTACCGCAGACAACATTCCTCCCCGACAATGCATAATAATCCCGCTGTCATTCCTACATTCAAGAACTGATCCACAAATCCGATCATAGCAGGTCTGCTTCAGAGGTAAGTCATCACGAAGTTCTAATTTCTATTTGAAATTCCTATTGTTCACAATTCCTGCAATTTTAGACTGACTCTAGATCCTAGCATTAGCACTTGGGAGACTCTTTGTTATGGACTACTGTCCAGTGCACAAATTGCTCGGCAATGAGGTGCACGCACAGCATTATATTCTACAGTCATTGTGCATATGGGTAGGACAAATTCACATCTATGGTATATCAAGGTGAAATTTTTTTAATTCAAATGTAAAATAATGTCATGGATCAGTGCGTACTGATAAATGTTTCATTTAGTTCAGTAGTAACTGTTTTCTTTTACCCAGGTTTAAGTGAAGCCAATATGAGGGGAGAGCAGCTTGGAAACGCTTATCTCATTGAGAGAAGAGTGGCTGAATGCCAAGGCATTCGTAGTTACCCGTGCGACTGTGAAAGATGTCATGGATTTAAGAGACAGGCCGCTCGAGTGGTCGAAAGGCACCACCTAAAATATGGTCGAGATCAAAGGCTGCAGCAACCTCTTGTGGTAAGTTCAGACGACATTATTTATTACGCTTTGACTTCATATTTGTAGTGGTCCTTCTCCTCCAGGTTCCGTTATTTATAGTTGTTTCCGATGACGCTGTGAATTGAACATTCAGAATTGACATTCAATTCGGAATTGCAATTCTTCGTTGAGAAAAAAAGCACATCGTCACACCTTCTGCATAGTGCTATATATGACATTCCGTCCAACTGTTCCTACAATTTCCTCAAGCTTTTCCTTCCTTTATAACTTCGAGGAAAGGTCATACAGTCAACGGAACCTCTTTTTCATGGGTCAAGCACCAGCAGGTTACAATTCAGCATCATACTCATGTCTTTATGCACATTATTTTCGGTGAGTCATCACTGTTTGGATGAGCTCTTGACATTTCTCAAGCATGACGTTTTGCCGCCGAACAACAACTGCCCTAAGAATTCATATGAGATGAAGACACTGTTGATGAAGCTAGGCCTTTCCCATGAGAGTATTCATTGTTGTGATTGCGGGAAAACCTTGTATTGGTAGGAAAATGCGCAGTTAGATAGATGTCCACACTGTCTGAAATCGAGGTATATAGCAGGCTCTCACTCAGTTCCACTTCGAGTACTTAGATATTTCTCTTTGATTAAGAGGTTGCGAAGAATGTTCCGGTGCCCGTCTTTGGCTAAGCATTTGAAGTGGCACTCAACCAACCACTCACAAGATGGCAAAATGAGGTTCGTCGTGGATAGCCAGCAGTGGAATTTTGTAGATGAACGATATCCAGATTTTGCAAGCGAGGAAAGGAATATTCGAATGGGATTGGCATTGGATGGAGTGAATCCATACAGTCTTCAATCTTCAAAACACTCTGTCTGGCCCGTCCTCATGGTATTTTATAACTTACCACCTTATCTTGTGACGAAGCGTTTCTTCATTTGTTTGACAATGATTATTCCTGGCCCTAATTCACCATCGGAACACACAATTGATGCTTACGTGGAACCACTAGTACAGGAGTTGGAAAAATTGTAGGTTGGCGTTCCAGCTGTTGACATGTCAACACCACCAGGTCGTACTCCTCACTTCAGGTTGCATGCTCTTCTAATGTGGACCATAAATGACTTCCCCGCTTATACACTGGTGTCCGGACAAGTTGGTAAAGGCTATGCTGGTTGTCCAGTGTGTGGCAAATTCACTGTTGCAGATTACTCTACGGCTGCAGACAAAACAGTGTTTCTCGGTCATCGACGGTGGTTATCACAGAATCACAGGTGGAGAAATGCACGTGCAGCCTTCAATGGCCAGTCCAACCATGATCCACCACCACTACGACAATCAAGTATCACTGTAGTTCAGAGAGGTGCATGGAGAGATTCATTTTTACAATGTGGAGGACGGGCAAATTCGAAGGCAGATCCTGTGAAGACAACTGGAGTGAAGAGAATAAGCATATTTTTCCGGTTACCTTATTGGTAGGTGAAATTTCTGTTGCCTTCCCATTTCATTCAATTTCCTGCAGAAGTGAGAGGTCATGTTCACCATTTTTCCTTATGATTATTAGTTCGTAAGTTGATGCTCTGAAGTTAGTAATTTGAAGGGAACATAGTATTTGATTCTAGTGCCTCGTCATTGTCCAACCACAGAAGGTCATGAACTTCTTGGAAAATGAATAGCGTCCACAGTAGAACATCCATGTCATAGTAATTACATTTGAAACCCTTTTTTTTTCCCTGTCGTGTCAACAATCTACAAGTTTGCAGTGATCAGTAATTGCATTTATGATTCCTGATTATATGAAGTTAAAAGAGTATTTTAAAATAATTCCAAATGTTCGTTTTCTTTGTCCATTAAGTCCATGGTTTGTACATCGCTGAACTTGTTGTAAGTGTTGTTTTTACCAAAAAATTCTCGATACCTATCACTATCATGTGTGCTTTGCAATTACGTATTTCATTATTTATGTTCATCAAATCTTGGAGAGAGCTTTGTTACTGCCATTTTTGTGGAGTGGCAAAATTGTATTAACTAATTCTGTGACTATGACATCTTTCCTTTCACTATGTACGTAGTAGACACTACAGGTGACACGGCGTATGTAGCACTTTGTTTCTTCAGAAACAATGTAAGAGCAGCTCTGAATTTTTGGAACAATTACTATACTTCTTTAACTTTATGTGTTGTGGTACTCCAACCTCCGCAGGACCTTCCAATACGTCACACACTGGACCCGATGCATTGTGAGAAGAACATCTGTGATATTCTTTTGCGCACACTACTGGGAGAAACGGATGGACCCAAATCACGAGAGGATCTGCGAGCAAGAGGAATTTGTCCACACCTACACTTGCAAGCAAATGCAGACGGTCGAACGTTTTTCATGCCAGATGCCCCGTACGTTCTCAACAAAGAAGACAAGCAAGTTTTCCTGTCTACAATGAAAGACTTGAAGTATCCGACGAACTACGTTAGTAATTTGGGCGCTAGAATTCATGAGGGTAAACTTCGAGGAATGAAGACGCATAATTTTCACGTTTTGCTTCAACAGGTCCTTCCATTATCACTGTGGAACGTATGCGATGAAAAATTTGTAGGAGCAATTATGCGTGTTAGCAGATTGTTTCGTAAAATATTTGCTAAGGTGATTGACGTTCAACAGAAAGAGCAAATGCTTCAGGATGTCGCAGAAACTTTATGCACACTGGAAAAAGAACTTCCGCCGTCAATTTTTGTCATCATGTTGCACCTTCCAATACATTTGGCAGAAGAACTCTTCATGTGCGGTCCTGTTCATATGCGCTCAATGTATCTATTTGAGCGATTCCTGAAGGGTCTGAAAGGGTTTGAGAAAAATAAGACAAAACCAGAAGGAAGTATGGCATATGGATACATGAGAGAAGAGTCCATTGGATTCATGAATGAATACCTCCGTGAATACAATGCGACAACTAAGCGTGCATGGGACGATGCGGAAGAGCCAACCATGTATGATGAAATACTGGAAGGAGCAAAGCAAGATCGACTAATGACTCCTGAATTTCAAAAACTAATTCATGGTTTTGTGTTGGATAATACGGTGCACATGGAGCCATATAGGAGGTACGTAACTGTGACTATCCTTACCCATCTCATTTCCTGACAAGTTGATTCGTTGCTCCGTTTCCGTTTTCATTGAAACTGGCAATTTCTGTATTACTGTCATTTTGGATGGGCCACTTGAAGTATTGATACTGTTGTAGTTGAACTACGAGAAGGCAGAGTTCGAACCAGTATCATTTGAGGACGTGCAGATGTCATACTAGAAGTTTGTAGTGACTAACGACATGTTTCACTACTAAGAGAAAATTCATGTCTTTGTTTACTGATTACTGAAGTTGCTGTGAATGTTATACCGAACTAGAATTACAAGGCGATTATGTAGTTGGCAGAGTCCACAGAAATCAATGTACACAGTCGTTTACGTAGAGAGTACTTCAAATTTTTAAACGAGGCAGTACTAAGTTTCGTATAGTCCAAAATTGGATAGAGAATTGTTAAGAAAAAAATTGATTCTTACCTTGTTCAATTTTGCAAATGCCATGTAGGAGGTATGCAGAACGTCTGGAGCAACGGCAGTATGAGAGGGAAAATTACCGCCGCCAGCAGCGGAGACGAGGGCGTCGGAATCGATTTGCCTACCCCGTGGAGCTCAGCCAACTACCAGACTTCTGTGATTGGGTATTGCAAGAAGTTAGGATGGAGCAACAAGAGGGTGTAAACGTTGATGCAGAGGTAATGGACACCGCAAGAGGTCCGTTACCTGTTGCGGTCGCATACAGAGGAATGTACGCATATGGAAACCACTACAGAGTTTTGAGTTCAGAACAAGGTATGAAAACAGCAGACAGTGGAATCTCTGCAACATTCAAGCAGCTTTGTAGAAATGGAATCCGAGATGTCAACCAGGTGGACGCTAATGTCGAATACGTGGGACACATAGAGGAGATTCTTGAATTAAACTATAGACGACATTGTCTAGTTGTTCTAGTTTGTGACTTCGTGAAAGCAAACTACCTTGGCGACAATGCCACAATCAAAAATGATAGGTGGGGCTTCACTTTAGCAAACTACACTAGGAGAAACGGGAACATTTCTCGAGACAGCTTTGCATTTCCAGTGCATTGTGAATAGGTATTTTATTTGCAGGCCAATGAAGCACCTGGATGGCGAGTTGTGCTAAGGAAAGAGGTGAGAGGAAGAAGAGTACTACCCGATGACGTGAATGATGTGGAAGCAGAACTGTTTCAGATGGGTGAAGACGACGATTTTGAAGGACTTCGACCGGAGAGAGAAGTGGGAGAAGATGAACTACCAACAGCACGTACAGGTCACAATATTATTTGGGAACCTCTTCGGCCGCCACGGAGGCACATGGGTAGCGTTGCTGGAAGACTGAATAGTAGAAGTGCGCATTGTAGGACCACTGGACGTGGCATCCCTGTGGGGCGAAGACATCCAGGAAGATCAAATACTGCT
Organism: Antitrichia curtipendula; assembly: GCA_951230915.1. NCBI lineage: Eukaryota > Viridiplantae > Streptophyta > Bryopsida > Hypnales > Leucodontaceae > Antitrichia > Antitrichia curtipendula. The sequence continues at coordinate 10,316,421 of OX579637.1, read as the reverse complement.
GCACAAGAAGGCCAGTTCTCAGTTGACCAACATGAACGAGAAGAGGAGGAAGAATTGTACAGAAACAATGGCGTCAGTGGGAGTGTAGGTCAAACTAGAAGTAGAGATGGGAGCACAAGTCTTTACCACAGAAGAGTTCGCCGGAGACTTGAAACGGTGGATGTCATGAACACCAGGGAGGAAGTTTCAGGAGACCACGGAAACAGAAGTCTTAGCTTGTCAGCCACGTCGTCTTCTCCAGAGAATTCACAATCCATCTCAAGCAGTGAGGCAAGTTCCACTCCGTTTGTGTTGTTTTCTAAGGCCGAGAAGGTGCTGTTTGTCTAAAAAATGAATCTTAGTAAGAGTGCATTGATAGAAGATGGAAAAAGGATTCACAATTTCCAGGAAAATTGTGAAGTGGTTCTTGGTTACTTACATGAGGTCCACTGCCTAGCTGTTTTCGAGTCCTCTGTGAAAGAGAAGTCGATGGGTAGGTTCTGTTGAGTGGAGAGAAATGTAGTGTTTAGGAATGAATTGTTGTCTGCGAAGTTTGAGTTCGATTGATGAAGTCTTCGGCTAGTGTGAGCAGAACTTGATGTACGTGTAGGATTGGTTTGAGTCTTTCATGTACAATATACAACGACGACCAACCAGAAGGTTGAACAGAAAGTGGAAATTGGGGGGGGGAGGCACGAAGAAGTTGGATGCATTGCTTCTAACACAAAGCACGGAACGTGGACTGCAGTTTTGAAACTGAGGAGTGCGTTTTTTTCCATAAAATACAGGGAGAGTGGAAGCACTTAGGAAGACGGGAAGTTGATGCATTCCTTTGGAGTGGTATTTAAAAGGAAAGGAAGGTGAAGATGAGTTTGTCAGACAGTGTATTGGTATGTGTCAGTTACAGAGAGGCCTCGTCCATTAATTAAATCACGTAATTTGTCGTCACGCTTGGAGATGTTGTATTTTTTTCATACAGTGGTTTAAAGTGAGTATGAATAAAATTGTATTTGTCCACAGCATCAACGGTAAAATCTTACGTTTGTATTTCTGGAAAAACTAAACTGTCCTCGGTAGGCTTTCTGCTCATTATGAGGAAACAGAATAAGTGGAGGAGGAACTTCTCTGCATTGTTGGGTAGGACCACTCTTAAACTGAATTGTTTTTAAAGATTAACAAAGTTACGTTAGTTTTGTATGACTACATGTATTGTATACCTCTTACTAGCAGGGTTGTCTACAAATACAAGTCTGTGGATGTAGGTTTATTAGCGGAGGAATTCTAGAGTATGTTGTCCAAAGTAGTAAGGAAAATTCTTGTATTGCTGTGGAAAATCAAGTAGTATTCAGTTTTGATTGGAAGAGTTCAAGTGGGAAGTGAGGACTTCGATTTTAGTGGATTTATTGAAAAAAAGAATTGGATCATTTGCTTGCAATCATTAGTACTCGTGCTTTGGAGTGAAAGCATTTTGTGAAGGTACTATGGCTACATGTGTGCACAGAAAGTTTTGTTCAGTAATTTGCAGGAAGAGCATGTATTTGTTTTTCGAATTGAAAAGGAGTACATCATTTTAATTCAGTTTTTTCATGTTTCATTGTCATGCTAAATGAAAACTGAGTTAGCATTAGAACTTCGACAATGTCGTACGCGAAGTTGCTAGGTATGTTGTTACCCAAATATCAAAGAAGTTATTGCTTTTTTAATTTTTTGTATATCAAGAGTGCACTGATAAGAACGGTCGAATGTGATTTGTCATTGACTACAGTAATTGTAGTGTTGTTCGTGATGGAGTTGGACGCAGACCTTGTAGTTAATAAATTTGTGAATGTCTGCAGTTGCAGACATTATGAAATAGTGGTTCCGATCAGCACATGCAGGAGTGAATTACTTACTATGAAGTCAACTTTGAAAATGAAGGAGGCCCTGTAAATGCAGTTGCTGGTAGCGCCCATGGAAGTCAGTAGCGTGGTAGTGCTACCTTATTATCGGCAAGGTGAAGTCCAACATTTTTGTGCTGATTTTTACTTTGAAGATGAACTCGTAGCTTAGTTATTGCTAACCTGTTTTGGCAAACGTGGGGTGTAGAGACCGTTGTCATATTTTTCAAACATGTTTGTCTGACAAGTGAACAGCAATCCAAAGTAGGAATTGGAAGAGAGTAAGAGTGCCGAGTCCTGTAGATTAAGTTATCCGTGAACGTGTCCGTCATATTCATGTGAAGAGGGAAAGACCTCACACGACGAAAACGGTCGCGTGGACTGCTTCTGGAAGTGTATGATTACCTCATGAAGTCTTCTCTCTCACTCTGGATAGTCTATGCATTTTTGAAGTATGTAACATGTACATGTTTAAAACAAAGTTGACCTGACATAGTTGACCGAGGTCTGTGCGTATTGTCCACAGTGTTTCTCTACTTTCGTAATGGGTCATGACAGTGGAAAATATTGGGGACATCATAAAGCCACCGCTATGTAACAGCTAGTTTCCCTACAGCAAGTGACTTAGGTATAGCAGTAGGGGAAAAAGAAGTAAAAAACGCGGAGAAAGTTGTCTGCACTCAGAAGTAATCTGCACTTAAGTTTGTAGTGGCAGTAATGCTTCGTAGTCATGTGAGAATTGGAGGAGGGATGTAGAAGCTACTGAACATGGATTCTTCGAAAACGTGCATGCAGATAGATGTCCTCTTTTGACATACCAAGAGCTGAATTCTGTTGTTTAACCTGATGAAGACATGGACCTTTGAAAGCAGGGACATCTGGAATCATGTTTCGCTGCTGCCAACGCCCTCCACCAAGTAACGAGAGTCCTGTCGATTCCACTTGGCAATGTGTGAGACATGGAAGCAAGACTCGCCAACCAACTCGAACTTCAGACGGTCCCCTTCCTCAACATGGTGACGACGGGCGAAGTCACCCCAACCAGATCCAAAAGAGACTCGATGTTGTCGTTCAACGAAGCACACATGAATGTTCACTAGCGAGGAGGGCCTTCTTTCCCCGTACCGTAGACGCGCTTTTTGACGTATTTTGTTTCCGTTGTTGCCAACGAACCAAGGTGGGATAGTCTGGAGAAGCAAAAAATGTACAGTTAGTTTGAGGTCCGCTGTACGAGATGAAAACGAAGACAATGTTTAGCCAAGAAGAAGCAACTAACCAGACAAACGAAGGATGTGGATTTCATGGTCTTTTCGAAGGACCTCTCCGGCGTTGGACCTATAACAGCTGAAGTCGGCATGCTGGTAGTGCTACTGCTATTGACTGGTGCTCCGCAGCGTCTGTAAGATCTTTCAGCAAGAGAATAAGAAATTGGCAACAGGTATGGCGGAAGCAAATTAGCAATGAGTTGGAAGACTGCACTGTGGAAGAGGAAGGTGTTTGTCATGTACATGGGGAATGTTGTGGATGTACAAGAGGTGGTGCCATTAATTGTAGAAATCGTCTGAATATTTAGATTATAAGTATTTCTAAGCATATCTTTGAAGATATGCTAATCATGTGTGCTTGAAATTGCATTTCAGGAAGAGTCAAGGGATTCATGAGTCTGAGATTCACAGTGGAGAAGTCTGTCCGAGTCTGGGAGATTACAGCGACAATCACTGGAAATTGGATAAGCCTTGATAATTCTTGTATTTTGAAGCTCAATTCTGATGCATCTTCGTTTCTTACTGAGTAGAATGGATTTGTGAAAACACATCCGTATGTTTGGGATGTGATACGCTTTTGTTCGGAGGAGTCTCTGATTTCTGTCAATGATGCATGGGACAACAGAGGCTGCATCATGGAATGCAGTTTAACCTGTATCTGCATTGTCGTCGTAGTTAATCTGTTTGAATCTTGATTGCCAATGATTACCAGAAATCTCAAAGTACTTGAGGGCGGTTTATTATCTGTCATTAAGTGAAGGCGACAGAGAAGGTTTGTCTTAGTAGTTATAAATTAATGACGTTTGACAGTTCGGAAATGTCTTGTCGTTGTGATTAAAGTGTATATGAAGGTAAAAGAACCGTGAATTTGCATCCTCAAATTAGCGTCTAATTCAGTAAGGAGTTCCAAATTACTATTGTTTGAACCAGAAATGAACATTTCTAAAGGTTGAATTTTCTGGGAGAGCGACGACATGGAAATGAATATGTCTATAGAACTCAGTTGTCACGGTACATGTTGTAGTAGATTTCTTTAGAAGTGCAAGTGCATGTTAAATTCATACTGTAATCTACATTTTGTCTTTCTGTGAAGGTTTGTTGTGGAAGCATTCAAATGAACTCAGTGGCTACTGCTGAAAAAGGAATTCTGGCACAGCAACATTTTTTCAGTGGGGCAGGAGGCAAAAACAGGTAGAGATAAAGTGAACAAGTCGAAGACGTCAATCAATTATTGAAATTTACAAGAAGTGGTGAGAAAATTCATTGCAAGACGTGATTGTTACAAAAATGTGCACTTCTAATAGAAGTTATTATTGTACTAGCTATCTGCCTAAGTGCCTATTAGTAGTGGAGGTTTACTTAAATGGCTTTGTGGCATACTCTGTATCGTAACACCTCATGTTGGCTAGGTGGAGCAGCGTGTAAATGGACCACATTACAACGGCAGCAATTGCAAGTTCTGGTAAAACTCTATGGAAAATGGAGCTTCGAGGGTGCAAGACAGCAAGTGAAGGACTTCAACGTGAAAGATAACGCCGACTGTATTTGTTGATTTTGGGAGTCCTGGACTGTTCTTTATCTAGAATTAAACGTCTGTAAGTATGAGTTCAGTACTGGTAGAAATTAAGGCTCCGAAATTAGATATCCATTTCTGAAAGGGAGGAAAAAGGGACACAAATGCAATAGAGATGTTGGAAGAAGAAGTCGACCTTGTTATTGTTCATGTGTTCTTCAATTTAGTGTACTCTGAGGAATGAAGAAACGTCTGGGAACGTGAACCATGACTACTGGGAAAAAATAGATGCATTCAAACTGTGAAATGTGGAAGGTCCTCTGTCCTCCCTTGCTTCTTCAGTTTCATACAACGTTGGCCAAATTTTTGTTGTGTTTTTAAGAGGAGAAATAGTTTTAATTTTTCCATGTAAGCAAAGCAAGACAGAAACTGGGAACCTTATTGCTAATTGTTTGTATTATTTTTTTTTTGTTAAATTCATTACCAAATCTATCAATCAGTCAACCGCTTTTCATCTATATAGTGATTATTTTATTCATAAACAACCGCGGAACACAAGCAGTCCAATACGATAAAAAATTGACAGGAAAATCAACAAACTAATGCTATATTGACAAGAATAAATACTAATCTGACAGCTCTTGTCATCTTAGACAATTTTCCGTCAAAGTTTTGTCATCTTGACCCTATTTTCCTCGTAGTGCGCACCTTCTTCACTTTACCATAAACGCCCTCCTACTTCTATCCTGGCATTACTACCACTTTCACTAAACAAGGAAGCCAATCTGCAACTCCACTCACACAATGAGATACAACGCGGTTCTCAATGAATTCTTTCCACGGTGATTTCCCTTTCAGGCAGCTACTTGAAAATGATTGACACCACTTCTCAACCATATGTAATTTAGAAAGTGCTTCTTTATCTGTAGCATCCAATTCATCACCTTCTTTTTTCTTTGTGGTGTAATAATAGCTTGCTTGAGCATTAGTGGTCAATGCAACCACCGTGCTATCAAAAAACACATAGTGCAACCAACAATCTGAATAATTGTTGAATTTTTCAAACGCCTTCAACTTCCCCTCCAACTCCTCCCATAGATTTTGAGTGAGCTTGTGGTAATTGACAATGTCATGGTCCGTGTACTCCCTCTACAACATTTCAAAGCTTCGTCGCTTGTAGGACTCCATTCCTACGGCCCTACATTCTTGTAAGTACTCTTATAGGGGCCACTTTGGATTTGGGGGCTTCTTTGACTTCTTCCGATTTAATGACAAAGGGTTTGATGTCTCTGTTGAAAGAATTACTTCTTCAACCGTCCTATCAAAGTCTACAAACATTGAACGCTTCCCAGAGGAACCACTCCCTACAGCGGCCATTTCCAAATTATCTTGTTCTACGGCGACAGTCCCTTCGAATGTTGGCTGGAAAAAAATTATTAACCTCCGGGTATATTGTTAGGCCAAGCCCAAACTTCCACTCAATTCAAAAAGCATAGGTCCCAAAAGGAAACTAGCACATGAGGCTTGGGAAGAAAATTTGGAAAATGAGTTAGTATGGGGTTAGACCTTACATAGTCCGCGCTCAGACTTGACTGCATTTGTACCCAAGCACAGGGTTGACAAATTGGAATGTCCAAGGGCAAGTCACGTCCAAATATCAGATGTCCAGACGTCCGGACGCAACGTCCGCGTCCGCTGTTGCGGACATAGTGGCCACTGTCCGACGGATGGCGACCATCGGACGAGCGGACAGTCGGACGGTTTGGACGAGAGTTTCTTCGGATGGGTGTTTTATCGGACGGGCGGATGGTGTGGATGGGCGGTCAGGGAGTCGCGCGGACCCGCCAGTGGCGCAACGAGGCGAACGGCCAACAGGAATTTGACTTGAACGGTTTGGCCGCCCGATCAAGCGGATAGTAGGTTCGTTCGATCAATCGGACGACTGAGTCCGCTTCGGGAGGTTTGGAAAGGCGTCCGCCGCCGGACCTACTTTAGGTCTGGTTGCGAACGGGTATAAAGGCGGACAGCCCTTCTATTCTTCCTCACTTCTTCTCTCCATTAGAGTTTAAACCCGTGTCGGAAGTGGCAACTGCTGCTTCATTGTGCTAGTTGCTCCTATACGAGTGGAGAGTGAGGTCAGTTATTTTTATATCACTTGTCGTTAGTCATGACGGCAGAAGGTACGAGCGAGGGTACTGTAGTGATGACTTCAAGAGGTGGCAATCGCGGGAAGACAAAATCAAAGGAAGCTTTCCACGAGCTTCACTTTGACATTTTAGATGATCCAAATATCAAGGCGGAGAGCGAATGGGAGAAGGAGGAAGAAGATTATTGGACTTCCAAAATGTGCAAAAAATATGTGAAAATGTATCACATCGACAAGTTGTGGCCTCGTGAAGTCCACATTATTCACACACGAGGTTTCTGTTGCAAGCCATCAAATTGCAAGGATGGATATTTTGTCCATCTATCACTTGAGGTTTGGTGGACCCTCTTCGAAGACAAATCAATGAGTAAGGGTCTTATAAACTACAGCGTGGCCTCTATGGTGTATGTTGAGCTCATATTGGCTCGGAAGGTGGACTGGAGCACATATCCAACGACAACTGCGGCTCCACTTTTGCTTAGAGAAGGGCAAAAAGATATTTCCGATTTGTATGATCCAAAGGCAAGTCCAAGGGAGACACCAAAATCACAGAAGCGACAAAAACATGCTTTAATGCAGGTTAAAAAAGAGATCATGGAGGGGGGAATATTGGAGTACATTTGGATTCTACAAAGATTTCAACTACAATGTCAAATGCCACGGTGGAAGGTGTTGACGAAGAGGTGTTTTTAACTCCTCGGGCGGATTGGATATGCACATGCAATTTTACATCCGTGGGTGAACAAAGTGGTGCTCCAAGCATGCGGCCCATTTTTGAAGAACTGGTGGCCTCGTCTGCACCACAAAAACGTCGGGAAGAGGTTCGTCCTGAACAAATGGCAAGGGCCATTGCATCAATTGATCATATCATAGAGAGCGATGCTATAAATATTATGACACAAGTACCTTGGAATCAAGATTTGCCAACCATATCGAGCCCTGTATTGAGCCCCGTATTGGGCACCGTATCGAGCCTCATATTGGGCACCGTATCGAGCCCCATATTGGGCACCGTTGTCGCACCACAAGATAGGTAAATTCCCCATTATATTATTACAACGACCTTAATGCAATCCTAATCCGTGCAAAGCTAAGGCGGTTACAAGTACACCCGTCCGTTCCAACGTCAACTAGAGTTCTTCCATTTATCACTAGGATGGCGAGACCTCACAAGAGATCGGACACTCGACCGGATTTCCCACCCAAGAGTTCTAGCGTGACTAAGGAATCCCTCCCTATCCGCCTAGCCTAACAATGGCTTTCTCACTCGGAATCTCAAACTCTAGACGCGCTGAGGCACTGAGGTTCACTCCCAACTCTATCCTATCCGCTCACATGCACTTAGAATCAAGAAAAACATCAAGGGGAGAAATTCTCAACACATCTGCTCGCATTTCCCTAACTCCCTCACATACAACTCTGCCAAGCTTGGGAGAAAGTACAACAAGAAAGCACATGGAGAACACAAAAAAATGTAGAGGAAGGACTTCTCCTGGTCCCCAACGCAGGACTGATATATATACATTTTGTAAACTTTCCAAAAATATAAAAAGGCAAAAAGTGCCTGTAAAAGTCAACCTATTTCCGGATCCTATCTTCCGGTCCGTCCTAACACTACCGGATCGGATTACACATCCGGATCCGTTCTTGACCTATCCTACAAAAACTAACTTAGTTTACATTGCTATCCCGAGCCCCAAAGAAGGACTCTTAGGCTCTGCCTCCAATTGCTCGAAGACATCTCCCAAGTTCCTATTCCGCTCTCCGGCTATCGGGTTTGGCAAATCGGAACCGGGAGAGGAATCTAAGATGATCGGCGCGGTCTGGGAGGGCTGACTCGTCCTTGACTGTGGCGTCTGATCCCTTCCTCCCCTTGGCTCCAATACATCCGGAAACAACTCCGGCATGGAGATGTCCGAAAGATGGACCCTTATAGATCCGATCAACTTCTGCACACATCCTCCATTTGGTTTGCAGCCTCTCGTGCTTTCACCATTGCCTTCTCAACCTGATCGGAGAAGTCCATCAGGATCCAAACCATTCGGGAATTGGATACCTTCTTGTCCTCCAAGACCTTCTCGTCGAAGAGTCTTGCCTTGACTGCTGCACTTCTAGTCTCGCCGAAAGCGGTCTTCACTGCTTCCGCCACCTTCTGCGTCTCGTCCGCCATCTCCTGGGTGGCCACCATATCTTCCTTGAAGGTCGCAACTTACGCCTTCAGCATGTCGACTTCCTCCTGAAGTCGACGGATCTCGGCCGGATTGGTGATGCAATCCACCACCTTCGCCGGTAATTCGCCATCCGGTGCAGCGTGCACCATCTTTTCAATCCTCGAGAGGATCTTCCTTTTCGCCTCCCAATCTTCGTGGATGTTGTAGAGGATCTTGACCAGCTTCTCGAACGGATCCCCAGGTTCCGTCTTCAAGGTACCTACCTTCTCCGCTTCCGGTGTCTTCTCCTTACCGGACTTGTCTCCAATTGGCAATCCTCTTCCGGTCGGAGATGTCGTCTTATGCCTCTTTGGCAGCCTCTCCATCTCTTCTTCTTCTTCCTCGGTCTCGGATCCGGTTTCTTTTTCCTCGTCATCCCATTCCGACTCTCCGTATTTCAGAAGAGTGGTTTGGATCTTCTACTCCATCTCTTCCGGGTCCAACAAAAGTTAATGATGCTCGTAAAGATGGAACAGATAGGGGCACACCGGTGTCAGCCTACTCCTTCCGACCCTTGTCGCTAGCTGGGCCACCAGATCAAACATTATCCGGGCCTAATCCGCCTTCCGATCACCGTTTAGAGCACCAAAAATAGTATTGCTGAGGGTGATCGTTATCCTCGTCGGCTTCTCCGGATGCAGGATCGAAATGAGAAACTGGAGAAGTTTTCGGTGTCGGTCGTCCACGCAGTCCTCCATCGCATATTCGTCCTTTGGGTTGACCGCCCCTCGGAACTTGCCTTGGATGTATTCATCTTTCCGGTTTGCCATCCCTTGACCTCCTACTCGGAATTGATAAACCTCCCTCCATATCTCTTCCGTCCAGTCGGCCGGAACGCATCTAAAGGTGTTGTCAAACTGGTTTGACAACTTCCCTAAAATCTCTCTCACCATCCGCTCGTCCTTAAACCCCCATGGCTTGTCGAGCAAACCCTGACATCCCATCCAAGTGAGATCTGTTCTAAGCATTTCCGTCTCTTCCTCCGTTGCAGAAAGGACCAAAACAACCTTCCGGAGTTTAGCCGGAACTATTGTTGATGTGGATGCCCCCGGTCTATTTTTCCTAAGCTGCGGCATGGACAGACTAGATCTAACCGATCCCTTTCCGATTCTACCTCACCCGCTCCTAGCCGCACGTTTTGTTCTTACTTTCTCTCTCCGATCTCAACCGGATACCCAGACGAGCTGGTACGTGACCAGAAACCTACCCTGCAGTACACTTCTAACACTGACACACTCACACACACACTCACACACTCACAGCGCTGAAAACAAGGAGTGCGAAGACAAAACTCTCACCAAACGGAGTTTGGAAAAGGGGCGCGACTAAGGTGGTCCTGGCCTTTTATAGTTTTCATGACCTAAAAGTAGTCATGATGACTTTTATCGGTCCGGCCCCACCATTCCGGTCTAACATTAATCCGATCATCTTTCATTCCGGATATGATTCCGATTCCATTCCGGTTCCTAAGTATGACTATAAGGACCAGATTAGATCCAACTGTTCCGTTACTTTAATGCCTTTCTTAATTTTTCATCTCTTCTGTTTCTAAACAGAATCCGGATACTAGTTGTCAGCTTCCGTTCTCTCTTCTAGATGAACAAATGAAAACCAAAAATTCTGGTTGCGACACCCGTATCAAGCCCCGTATTGGGCCCCGTATCGAGCCCAAGAGTTGAAGGGCAAATGTTGCCAAAAAATGGAAAGCAACTTGATGGCATGGCGCAAAATGTGTCCATTGATGACAACCCATTGGATAAGAGCTATCCGCATTTGTCAACTCAAAATACAGCACAATTGGAGGATCTTCATCATTTGCCAATGGCGAATGAATTTGAAAGCTTGTTGGAAGCTTCTTATTTGTTTAGGGCACATCAATAAGACATCTCTCTTCAACCAAACCAAGTAATCGAGACAAACTAGGCCTGTCCTGGTAACCCCGCAAACAAGGCGGGCTTGAGTGAAACCGCAAACGAGGCCGGACCGAGTAATCCCTTCGCCGAATATAGTGATCAATGGCCCAATTTTGTGGTCACCTTGAAAAGATTGTCAGTTATAGCTAAATTTGTAGCTAGCATTGCCCCCCAAACTTATGGAAGTTGCTCAGGAATTCACCAAATCCGGGCCCGAGTTGGTGTCTGGTGCCTTGTCTTTTGGGATTCCGTCACATCTTTGAAACCATTATTGGAGGAGCGGGTCGAAAATAATTGCAAGCTGCACATCTTGACTGTAGAGAATGAGAAATACAAGGCCTTGAAGGTAGAGCACGAGAAATTGAAAGAAGAGCACAAGCAACTGATTGGTGCATTTGAAGGAGTGTGCGCTAATTATGAAAGATTTTTGAACGCACAAGATTGCTGATATGACGCTCTAGTTGCTCAAAGGGAATTTATCGAGAAATTGGAGTACGAAATTGTAGTGCTCAAGCAAAAGAATTTCAAGGATGGGGGATGTGTTTTTCCAAAGACCGGCGGAGCCGTGCGTATAAAAGCGGTTGAGGAAAACAACCAAAAGGAAGTAATATCCGAAACCGCCATGGATAATCCTCCTCCCACATTCCAAGACGCGTCCATGCAAACGGAAGGCTGCGAGTTTGAAGAGGTGAAGCATGAATTAGAGTCGGTAACTCAACAAAACGTCTATTTGGAGGCATAGTATCAGAAAATGATGCAAGTAGTGGAGCTAGATAAATGCTTGCCAAAGAGCAATTCTGACACTCGTTGGTTGACGTGGGTTCAAAAACTACAAGACAAACCGTCTGAAGTAACCCGAGCAATGAAGGGGCTTCTCAAATTAGCCATGAAGTCCAAGGAGCAATGCGATGCCATTTCCTCCAACCTCCTATCTATTAGAAGGATGTTTGAGGTACATCATAGGGGTTCAATTGACGTCACATATTGGGGGGACATGTCGGCAATGTTTGAGCAATTGAATGATGCGCAAAAGATTGCGTCAAAGTCCATCAATTGGACTTTGGAAGTAGAAGAAGGTTGGGCCCCTTACAACACGCATTTAGCGCACATCAAAGAGGCAGACAAGATAGTAGTGCATGGTGAAAGTTCAAATACGGAACTATTGGAGGATAAATGCAGCCTTTGTCTAAATCATTTTGGTCCCGAGGGCGCCTTAATCATGGGCCAATGTCGCCACACTTTCCATATCACGTGTATGGTGGAATCATCCCTTGTTCGTTCGGTTTGTCCCGAGTGTCGATCTCCTTTGAGCCCTAGGTTTTACGAAATGGTTGGGCACAAGGAGAGCATGCCTCCTAGCCACGAATACAATCGATGGACCCTTCCACTTGACCAAAAGCCATTTCTATTCCAAAATTACATTCATTGGGGGCGACCTCTAATTTGGAATGCGCAAAAACTCATGCATGATGTTTGTGAGAACTACAATGACAAATTGGATGACTTTGACTGGATGATGCGCAATAGAGAAGTGGAGTTGCGAGCCAGGGGTATTGAAGACTTGGAGGCTCGAGAATTGTTTTGTCGTAGCATGGGAGGACACTGGAGCATCTCACATAAAAAGTAATTCCAATTTCCTGAAAATGAAGTGCGGAAAGGAAAAGATGGCGTCTAGATAGAAGTGCAATCATCCCAAGAGTTCAATGAGCAATACGGAGCATACAATCACAACTTAATAGGGAGGGCCCTATTCTTATCAAAATTGGAAGAAGCTGCGCAAGTTCGTGCTACTTTTAATGTAGATGGGCTATCAAGCACAGAACATGCACTCATGGAAGTGGCAAGTGCATTTGATAAGAGGATCACCGACATTATAACGACATGGAGGACTTTTCTACATGGCACAGGTCAAGCGATCTAGTTGACCCCTCGAGATGATGACAAAGCGGTAAATGCTATGATAGAAAAGATGTATTCGGCTTTGAGAGCCTTAAAGGCAGAGGAAGTAGATTTGTCTTCCACGAGGAAAAATAAACGGAAGATTGAAGACGAAGATGACTACTCTCCAAAAACCAAACGACAATTCATCGCCATGGACATGGAAGTCCGATCAGGAGGGGGCACAAGCTCCGGGTCGGGTGGTCTTCAAACTCGTAGAGCAAGTCCAAGACTTAAGGAACAAGAAGGTGCCTCTCATCTTTCCGCAAATGGTAGTGATGATGCAAAATAGTATTTGTATTAGGGGGGTGACCAATGAAATTTGTTTTGTACTTATTTGAATCCCATGAGGATTCAATATTAGTAATGCACAACACTCATGGTATATCATGAGTTGCTTTTAATTAATGTATAAATATTTATGCAATACCAATATGTTTGGATTTGTTTTTTCATCATGGTAAATTTTGCCTTATTTATTTGTCAAATATGTTTCTTTTGTGTACCTATTGCAGAAGATCATACCTATTGTACATTTATACAAGAACATTTTATGTTATTGTTATGTTATCTTCTATAACCCCGTGCCTACAAATCACTCCTTTTCATTTGCACATACATTTCTATTCGCGTAATCCACTTGTCCGCCTGTCTGCATACTTCAAACATCTTATCAAAATTGTAAAAACCGCCTGTCTGCCCGATAGGTTTTAGGTCGGCTCGTCCGCTGTTCGGACGGCCCAGTTTCCTGTTCGCCCATCCGCTGATCCGACGGACCACCTTCCCGTCCGCTGTTCCGATGGCCCAGTTTCCTGTCCACAAGTCCGCTGATCCGACGGCCCAACTTCCCATCCGCTGTTCCGACGGACCAGATTCCCGTCCGCCGTTCGCTATTCCGACGGCCCAGTTGGCCGTCCGCCGTCCGCCTGATCGTTGTGGGAGGATTTTTTTTTTTCCCCATATTCAACGGATTGACGACATCGTGAAAGATTTCTGGAAGACAATCAAATTCTTCAAGAAGAGGCACATGCTGCTTGCGATACTTTGGAAATATTTGATGCAGTACAACTTATTATTGGCGGTGGAAACAAGATTTGCCTCTAATTACAACATGATTGCGTCTATGCTCAAGGTGAAAGCACAATTGCAATAAACTGTGACGGACCCGCAATGGGAAGAATATGCTAGAAAGCATTTGCGAAAATCCAAAACTCGTTTAGAATCCGAACGGGTGAAGAAGACCATTCTAAGCAGGGTTGTCCCCGTCACGTCCTGTCCGACCGTTAGGATGTCCAGACGGACGTCAGGATTCAACTTCGGCGTCTGTCAGGATGAAATCTGAACGAGAACCGTTGACAGAGGATGAAAACTATGGAAATGGATGGACGTTTATCGTTGACGGGAGCGCTGAACGGGCGAGCTTTCGTCGACGGGCACGGCATGTGGACGGGCATGATGGTCGGGTATGTGGACGGGCGGGTGGACGGGCATCTAGACGGGTATAGGATCGGTTCTGTGGACGGAAAAATAGATGGGCATCTGGACGGGTTTTTTGCCTAAATGCCCGAGGCACCCAAATCTAGTGTTGGCAAAACCTTGAAGTTAAATAAAACCTAACCAAGTTTTCATTTTTAGTAGTATCCAAGTTGCCATTTTTAGGAAGTTCTTCTTGAAGTCTAGTTATAGCATCAATAGTCTATTCTGAAAAATAAATGAGAGTGATTTTTTGTTTCAAGACTTTGTGCAAGGGTACCCATTGCAATCTTGACTTCTTGTAGCATTGAGAGCTTTTGGAAATGTGCCTCAAAAACACTAGATCTTGGAGAAAAAATCACATTCAAAATTTATTTAAACTTAAAAAATATATATAGAGCATATTTTTAAAAGCCATAAATTGATTGGGATTATATATGTTAGGCAATTTAAACTCATATTCTTTTGGTCAAAAACTTTTTAAATTTGACTTGTGAAAACTGAAAAGAGAATTGGAAGACTTCACATCATTTTTGTAGTTTTAACACCCTCATGTTCAAACATTATTATCTTTGACTCTATAAGTGATATTTTTGTGTTTTAGAAACCTATGAGATTTGTAACATGTCTTGTTTGAATTTATACGGTTACAATTTTTTTTTAATTGATACACCTAGTCACCTAATCAAAATGTTGACATTTTGTTCAATTTAGAGCAAATTCGTAGGAGCTCAAAACATGACTTGGGCATCTAGGATTCTAGGGATTAAAATTCGTTATTGAATTTCTAATTAGAGAAGTTGCTAAATTGATTTTACATTGACTATATGGCAAGAAATTCAAAAATATTAATCCATGTAGGCCCTATGCTAATTATTGCCAAAAAAAACTTCAAGTTGTCATTTCACCATGTTCATCTTGAAATGAAATGAAAAAAAAAAATTAGAATCTATTCAATTTAAGACTTTCAAGTATAGGATCGCCATTCATAAAGTCATTTATTTCAATTGATTTTCAAATAAATTTCATGTAGCGTGACCTTATCAAGTTAGCAATTGGAAGATATTAGACTTTGATCATTTGATTTCCATAATGCCATTTGAGAAAAAATGGAAAATGTTCAATACTTTAATTTGTAAACTTTGGATTAAAAATAAACATGAGGGAATAGTCAATCAATAGTCCAACCAAAAAAAGATTAAAACTAATAGAACAAAAGTTACAAAACGTGAATTATTTTTTGGTTTAATTCTAAAGACTTAAAGGAGATTTTATCAAATATGAAGCAATAAAATAATTTGTTACTTATTTCTTGCTTTGGTAAAGAATTTCCATTGTTTTTATTTCTTAGCCCTTAAAGTAAGATACTCTCATTGTCCTTGCTGCAAGGGACAAAATGGATTTTTGATAGGCTTCCATGATCTCATTTTTTACTGAAACTTTTGAAAACTTTTTCATAAGAATGATAAAATAGAATGATAGATAAACTTATGAGTTTATTCATAATACAATTTCTATTCCAATCGGTGCCTAGGAGCAAAGGATATGCCACAATAACCTCAAACAGGGGACATCGGGACACCGGGCGGTCCAAGACTCCGGGTAGACAAAAATATCCACAAAAAAATGAAATACAAATTTGTATATTTTTTTTCCAGTTGGATTATATTTTCTTTTAAATGGAAAGCTTTCATTTATCCCATTTGGATTAGGAATGAAAAAGTTATGGGTTTTTTGTGGAGCGGGCAATCCTAGCAACTTCTTAAAATAAATTTGCTTCTTTCACTTCGAATGCTAATAACTTTCAATCCATACAGTCAAACATGACAAATTTTTTATCACGTCATTTAAGACAAGTGTAGAACAAGATCCTTTGGTTTGATTCCAAAAAAAAATTGGAAAATTTAATTCATAGGTGAACATAGCAAAAGTGGTGGTTTAGGGTGGTTTGGGCCAAAAAATGGACTTTGGACTTTAGAGCTTCACCAAAAATAAAATAGAACACTCTTTTACCTACCATCTAAGCATACAAGCTTCTTCTATATTATTACAAAAAGGTCCAATAGATTACAAAAACAGACAAAGGCGAAGCAACAATACACGAGGTGGAAAGAAAACAATAAATGTACACATTTTATAAATCCGTTGAAGTACATGGTAAACTAATAAAGGCTTTACATAATTACATACATTTGCTTTGTACAACTTCCGGTATTTCATTCTATACATCTATCTAGTTATCCACAATCTAGTCTACTTCTTTGATTACAATGCCGCGTGCTATGCTACTTCTCAAAAATTGCTGCAAATTTTGTTGTAATTGCAAAGTCGTCAGAAGCTGAAATGCGTCTATATCGTATCTATTATGTAAGTGGGAAAAAATGTCACTCACGAGGGCTGGCTCATGGAAGGTATTGTCTTCAGTGTACGCCATTTGTTCCTCAAAGCTCAATTCCCCCTCAAATCCAACTGGCTGGCCATGAGAGTTAAACATGATGCGTTGTGGATGTAGTGCATGCACAAAAATTAAGCGGTTTGGGTCCCAATGTCCACCGGCAATTTGACCAAAATATAGTCGACACCCTGGATCACTGTCTCCAAACACCCTCCTAATCACCTCTGTCACTTGGGCGTCACTCGTCCATTGTATGTCAGCGACCGTTCCTGCTGGGAGGTGTCAGTTGTTGTGGCCCCACTTCTAAGGCCATGTCATGTCGGACCCCTAATGTACTCTATTACCAAGGCCCGGTAAATTTTCTTCATTATGCTCGTAATGTGCAGGCATGTGGTCTTGAAGGCCAAACATTTTGTACAGTCGTACATGAAATGAAGCCCTACATTGCGCACATCTCTTTCTAGTGACCATGTGTGGAATGAGACACACGGGGTGGTATAGATGGCCACATGTACCAAGAATCCATCCACCCTCGAGGCCAAACGATTCTTGGCACATTATACATGTTGTTCCATGTTGTACAAAATCTGGAACGGAAGGCCACACTAGTGGCGTAATGCCATCGCGGTTGGGTGGCCCGTACCGTTGGCGCTCGATATTATATTGGAATTCCAAGTCTGGACGGGCATTCCAATCGATGCTTGAATTCTCCCTAAACAATGGCAAGTCATCGGTGAACATCTTTGCCACCCGAGGTCACGAGGTCAAGCCAAAATAATGTTGACCGCCATCATTGAATTCCATAGCCACTCTCCTCACTTCACGCTGCATTTGCTCAGCCTCGTTTAGTGCTAAGTTGCATGTCAACTTCATGTTGCACAATTGAAGCAGCGTCTGCTCTTTCTCAGGATTTTAGACCAATCGCATATTTTGAGCACTCATTGCGGTCATGGTCTGCTCCAAGGCTGTTTGAACTGTAGTCAGCACTGCCACCTTTGCCTTAGTGTTGTTGGCACAAAGTTTCAAAGCACGCATGGCGTTTGTTAATTATTCTATGCTTGTGCGAGTACTTCCAAGCTCTGCTTCAACTCGCTCAGCACGTGCACGCATAATATCCAACGTGACACTTTCTGCACTTGGAAAAGTGGATCGTGATCGCACCACAAACTCAGATGTATTGCTCGGGCCTGGTGTGTCTTTGTCTGCATCATATGTAGCACGTTCCACTACAACATCGAATGGTGGAACTGAGTCTGTGCTGACCCACCTTTCACGCTCTACGAGCTCGGCTTCACATGCGATGAGGCGCACATTTTCATCTACAAGGGCCCGCATCCTTGCACTTTGAACTTCCAACTCTGCAGCATGTTGTCGTAGTGCTTCTTCTTTTTCTACTTGCAGTGTTTGTACTAATTGGTGCAAGCAAATTACTTCTTCATTGTCAGCTTGCACTCCACCAATCACATCTTGATGGTTGACATTTGGACCGCTGCCCTGACCAACTTCTACCTCCATCAACTCCGTCCTTGGACGCTCCGCTTGTGGAACCACGTTCATTTGCACATTTTGGACATCCGCCAATGGCACGGCAAGATTTGGTACATTATCCATTGGCACAGCAGGATTTGGTGCAATGTCGCAAGTTCGATTTGGAAATTCATTATTCCGCTTTCTGCCCGAAAAGGTTCTCCAATCCACATCCTTGCCAAGAAAAACCTCCGCATATGCCATTTGGCACAATAAAAGTGTCCCATCTTTCTTGGATCTTGACCCCCAAAGTGCCAATGACACTTCAGTCAGCTTCTTCTTGAAGTGTAGATGTTGGCACTGGTCAATATTTACCACGCCAGATTTCACATGCACCTCGTATCGGTCGTTTGGCCAATGGCGGTTGATGTGGGCCTAATCTATGTACTACCAACATGTCACTCTTGTCCATGATGGACCTGCCTCCACCCACCCAGGGTTTGCCATAATCGCTTCAACATTAAGTGTGCCCCGATCCAAAGTTGCTCTGTTTCCTCTCTTCTTTCTACCTGGAGGTTCACCTCTAGGTCCCAAACCTCCTGCTACATCCTCTGCGTCCATTCTTGATACTTGTACAATGATACACACGATACTATATGCGAATACAATGACAATTTGCTTTGCCTTCTGTTGTTTGAAGGCAACTGAAATGTGACAAAACAATGCCAAATGTATAACACTTCCCCTCAAATTGCAATGCGAAGCTTTCTCAAGCTAGGACAGTGCAATTCAAAAGAGGAAGCAAATGAACTGTAAAAAAAAAGTTCACTTATACCCCCTAATAACCGACCCGGTTAGGAAGGGTAATTAACACCTAAACAGCCCGTCCCCCCAAATCCAGACCGTCCAGGGCGTGGGACGACCTTGGAATGGACGGCCGATCCGTCCACAGAGGTTGGGCACAAGGTTGGAACACCGTCAACGGATTCGGGGCGCCATCGACTGGTTCGGGAAATAATTACAACGCCACCTGAAAGTTCGACGGACGGTTTTTTCGTCCTCTCGACGAGCTGTCCGTCCCCTCAATGGCTTGAATCTAGGAGGGGACGGGCTTTACATCCCCTCGACGGCCTGCCCGTCCCCTCGATGGCATATGCATCTCCTCAACAGTATACCCGTCTCTTGGACGGCATACCCGTCTCTTCGACAGCATTTCCGTCCCCTAGACGGCCCTCCCGTCCCCTAGACGGCCTTCACGTCCCCTTGACGGCATTTTTGTCCCTTCAACGGCCTTCACGTCCCCTCGACGGCATACCCGTCTTCTCAATGGTATACTCGTCTCCTGGATGGCATACACGTCCCCTTGACGGCATATCCGTTTCCTAGACGCCATATCCGTCTCCTGGAAGGCATACTTGTCTCCTCGACGGGTATACCCGTCTCCTGGACGGCACACTCGTCTTCTTGATGGATATATCTGTCCCCTGGACGGCCTTCCCGTCCCCTCGACAGCCTGGATCTGGTCCTAGACGGCCTTTCCGTCCCCTCAACGGCCTACCCGTCTCTTGGACGGAAAGGCTTCCAAAAGGACGGGCTGCCCGTCTCCTCGACGGCTTGTCCTTGGTCGGGAACGGCCTGCCCATCCTCTCGACGGCGTGTTCATGGTCTGGGACGGCCTGCCTGTCCTCTCGACAGCCTGCCGAAGGTCCTGAATATTTTCATTAAAAAGTTTATTTTTATTTTTTTGAAAATTTATTTTTATTCGAAGAATCGACAAAATCACATCAAATAGAAAATTCATTTTCAAATTTTCAAATTTTCACCATGTGTATATATCACAAGGATAATGACATTAGAATCCATTATATCGTAAACTTAATTTCCATTTCATGATTTATTTAGAATGTACTCAGTGTAGTAGACATTAAAAATACATTTGAAATTCAAATCACAATAATGAAATTTCAATTTAGGTTTGTGTTGGGGGATTTTATATAAAATAGGAACTAGAGAAAATGAACTTTTGTTTGATAGTTTGACTCAAACTCAGAAAATATCAATTTTGGAGGAGAAATTTCAGATTTCGAGTAAGGAGCAACTATTTCCCAAAATACACTAAAGTAGCATATTTTTTATTTTTTATTTTTACTAAACTCTAAATTACGTGGAGGCAAATATTGGAAGGACTACAAAATCAATTGGATAGACTTTGTAACTCAACATGGAAGGTCCCAAAAAAATGAAATGAACGCTTCTAAATTCTTTCCATCTCATTGAAGTGATTGAGATGCCATCAAATTGGCACTAAATGATGCCGTTGGGCGTTCAGAGGTTGAAGTTTATTGTAAATATCTTGCAATCTACAATTCTACATAGGCAAAGTTTGTGAAATTTCTTCCGGTCAATTGAACACTAGTCTAGTACTCTAGTATGAGATCATACATACTACAAATAGATGTGCACCTTAAAGGCCTAAAGCCCTAAACACATTCATTTATTTATTTTTAATTTTTTGCTATAAAAATGGCAATTTATTTCAAATTTAGGATGGAAAAGAGGCCTTGGGACTTTAGTCAATTTAGTGGTTAACATACGGTACTACATAAGCAATTAATAAACAATCCATATGAAAAACTATAGTAATTCATTGCTAGTTGCATTATAATTTAGAAGCCATAAAAAAAATATAGAGACCACATAAATGTCAAGTTCATGTACTCAATGTTGCATTTCGATTTTGAGAAAAAAAATAAAAGGCAAATGCCATATGTTACTGTTTTAGAGTTTCCCTTTCTGTAGAAGATTACAGGGAACATTAAAATCCATTCGTCTCGTTTTTTCCTTTATCTTACAGACTTACACCAATCCTCTCTTATTTGCTATAGTTACATAAACTTGAACATCAAATACTCTTAAAATTGCAACAGTAAAGAGGATTTAGGGTTTAGGGTTTTAAAGATTTAGGGTATAGGCCTATAGGGTTTACTTCAAAACCTAGCATGAACCGCAAACTACGGAACATGTCCTCCCTTTTTTTAGTTGGCATTACAAGTGCAAAACTTGATCGAGATGTAGTCTTTGAAGTTTGAATTGGAAAAAAATAGATTAATGATTTAAAATCAAAGTTTTATAAAACATATTGAAGACACCAAAAAACGGCATAACAATATCTTTAAAAGGTAAAACATTCTTAAGTATAGATGTATAGGGCTACATTTTTTTTATGTAATGTATGAATGGAAAGAAGAAACAATGTTTTACATGAATCAATGATATGCATATGACATATGTTGTTTAGGAGGTCTTTCACTTATTTCATAATTAATCATTTTAGAGCTTTAATCTTACTACCTTTAACTGAAGCATTTAGAGGGTAGTTTTTGTCTTGGTCTTTGTATATTTGATCCGGGCTTAGTAAGTTATTGAATGTTTGTACGTTTGAGAATTTGAGTTGAACATACTAGTGTAGGCAGGGTTTAAAATTCACAAAATACTAAATTGTCAAGTGCACTTACATGCAGGGAAGGATGGAATCAAAATACAATAATCCCAAAGGTGAAATTGTTCTACGTATAATTGATAAAATTCATTTGAATTCAAATTTGAGCCCTATAGATTATAAATTATTTTAAAGGATTGCGAGATTCTAGGATTTTTGTAATAAAAACATTGCCCAATGCCAACGACTTTTGTAAAAATGGGTGCAATTAGAATGAATCAAATGTTAATATGAACATCCAAATAGAACATTCTAGGACCGACATTAAGAAGTTTTCAATTTGACCTTCTATGATTTCTTTCTATGTTTCTCCCATTATTTACGTGCAACAAAATAGAATTCCATTCTAAATGAGCAGTAAGCCTCGTTTTGAGCATTCAAATGTCATCCCTGATATTTATTTGTCCTCTAATTGAAACAAATGTGAATATTAAGTTAGCACTCTTAAACTACCAGCCATCGTAGACTAATCCCAATTGAGAGGGAGGACACCTGTCCTGACAAGTCCGAGAGTGCCAAACCACATAAATGAAAAATTCTCCGAACAAGGATTAGAAATGAATTAAGGTAAACCAACCTATGACAAGCAGAATGACTGATTTGGTATGTTGCCATTAGCAAAATAAAATCAGATTTTTTTCTAGCAGAGACAACTTTGAGAAATGGAAGAAGCAGTTAAAATTTTAGTTTTTGGACAAAGTAGGAATTTGTTATGAATTTTTTAAGTATTTTTCCAAAACAGTCTATAGACTATCTGAAATCAATAAAATATGTCTTCATGATGGTCATCTTACCACCTAATGCAGTCTTCAGATTTCCTAACACAACCACGAGAATTTTTAATGTGGCCATCACACAAAGGAATAAAAAAAACTCTTTATGATGAGTTTACACTCACAATGTGTCCTATGACAGTCATTACTAATTCTGTCACACTCACCTAATGCACTAATGTGGGCCACTAACCAACCTACTTAAATTGTAGAAGCAAAAATCTGAAATGAACTGTAATGGGAGGTTATGTAGATGTCTGCATTAGACAGTTGGCTTGTCATAGGCTGGTTTACGTTACACTCGGCCAGCACTATTTTGAACGGCCCGCTCGACGACCTTCCCGCCTTCTCGATGGCCTTTCCTTCTCTCGAAAGTCTTCCTGTCCTCTCGAGAGCCAGTCCGCGGGCTGGACAGCCTTCCCGTCCTTTGGCCAAGCAGTCCGCAAGCTGGATGGTCTCCCCCCCTAGACGACCTTCCCGACTCTCAAAAGTCTTTTCGTCCTCTCGACGGCCAATCCGCGGGCTAGATGGCCTTCTCGTCCTCTGGATGGCCAGTCCGCAGGCTGGACGGTCTCCCCCCTGGACGGACTTCTCGTCCTCTGGACGTCCAGTCCGCAGGCTGGACAGTCTTCCCCCCTGGACGACCTTCGCGACTCTCGACGGCCAGTCCGCGAGTTGGACGGCTTGGCCCTTGGACAGCCTTCCCGTCCTTTGGACGCCCTAGACGGCCCTTGACGCTTTGTCCGTCCTCTCGACGGACTCTCCATCAACGTGAAAGATTGGGATGGATTGATCCCCTCGCTCGGCCTTACCAAGGGTGCATGAAAAGAAAAGCCCTCTATTTTTGGCCGATCCATGGATTATTATTGATGTGATTGAACTAATTAGGGGTCTATGAATTCATAATTTGCAAAAAAAGAATTGTGCGGAAAATAGGGTCGGCCCAAAGGGCCGAGCGAGGGGGTCAGTTCACCCCAGCCACGTGAAATGGGTATATAAGACTATTTTTAGGGTACTTTTGCCACAGTCTCTCCTGCTCTGACAATGCTCTCTTGTCTTGGATTGGTTGCAGTCCTTATTTGCGAGTGCGGGTGCTGGGTAGAGGCTGGTTTGAGGAATAAAGGGGGCGGTTTTTCACTTTGTAGAAGCCAAATTCCCAATTCCTTTCATTTTGATTATTTGTTACTTGTTACTGTCACGATGGCTGGTCGCAATTTCTTGAAGAGAAAGGTTGATGATTGGTGGACAGGTGTTGGAGATGCACCAATTATGGACCCGGATGCAGAATCACCAGAGCCCGTTTCAGAGTCCATAGTTGCAGAAGGGTCCGTAGCTGCAGAAGGGGCCAGAGCTGCTGTGGGGGGCGGAGAGTCTTCGAAGGGGAAAAAAAAATGAAGGAGGCACAAGGCTACAAATCCAGAGAATTGGCCAAGCAAGGGTGCAACGCGGAAATTGCATGAAGTGGCATTGGTTTTCTTTGAGCAGTATTCAATTTTGCAATTGAACACAACATACATCTCACGCGGATTAGAGGGAGTGGATGTCATCAAACAAAAGTTCCACCACATGTTCTGGACAACAATGAGCGCGGATGAGTGGCATGAAGACCGCACGACTGAATGCTTTGATCATTGGTTGGAGTCACAAGTGCAAATGTGTATCTTCAACCTTACCCAAGTTGCGGAAAAAATAAAAGGCTTTCAGAAGAGTGTAGTGCCCAGACAACAAGCATTGAATTTATTGCACTAGAAGGTGTATTGGTGGCATGAAGTAGTGCGTGGATTGTCTTCAAACAACATCCGTTCCGCTCTATGGTTTCAACGAAGTCAGAACTTGGCCTTTGGTCAACAGGCTGCACGAGGAGTGGTTTTTCTTGAAAGAGGAGTGGTGGTGGTTCCTTTGTCTGGCCATAGCAAACAAGGGGGGCATGGGAGGGTGCACAAAGTATGTGTTCAAAATTCAAAATATATTCCCGAGAATATGGAATTAGCTGGGAAGTCAGCCTTGCGCGTGGATGAATTGAAGAAGTCAAAGGAGAAGTTGTCCATCGAGACATTGGTATGTCCATGCAAGCATCCAAGGGTCATCAAATTCTTTGCTATAAATGACATGACCATGGAGTGTTGTTCGCAATGCTAGAATGGCGGTACTCTCGGCGCCATGTTTACCCTTGATGAGAAGAACTAAGATCCAGATGATATTGGAGAGTTGGCTTACGATGCAACTCCCCAAACAATGCAAGCCATGAAACGACTCATGGCATATAGACGCAAGTGCACTGAACTTGTGTGGGCAATGATTTGCATTGTGGATGCAGTGCAATAGTGCTCTGTATTGCACAACGACATCACACCGGAGAACATTATGCTTCACTTTCCGAATGATGATGGAAGAACCGTGTGGATTGGTCTATGTGATTGGGGAATGGGTAGCCGCATCAACGAAGAAACCTCTTCTCTTTACCAACTCAATTATCCAAGGAAGTTTCAGGCAAACCAAGCGCAATGTTGGTGGGTGGCTCCTGAGTTGACGTACTTGACTTAAGAGACAGGAACTTCATCATCTTCTACTCGCAGGGTTAAGCCACTGTGTGTTAGTATACACACAGATGGATACTCCATAGGGAAATTGGCTATGAAGGTATGGAAAAAACATCGCGGAAATGTAGAGATGATTCCGGACCACATGACATTTGGTGCGTTTCAAACCATGTTGGGTGAATTGTGCAAGGTGGAGCCACTACAACGACACTCAGTGACATATGTTGTACAACGTCTAAGTGGTGCTCCAACGTTTTGGACACCACCCGTGGATTGCTATCGCGAGGCCCGCAAAGAGCAAGACCTTCAAGAAGAGCAGGCGCGCAATGAAGATTAGATAATAGTGTATTACCATGTAATTGCAAAATTAGTGTTTACTCAGCACATGCGGTTATTATAGTATAGGCTTGAGGACATCTGTAGCAATGTAGCACAATTTGTGGCTTCAATGCATTTTGTACTCATTTTGGTTTGTATAAAGTTATAAATGTATTTCACCTAAACATTGAGTTGTAAAAAACTTCTTGTCTTCCCTAACTTTATCATTTAAATTGAGTTTAAACAAAAATCTTATATCTTGGGTACTAAAAACTTTGAATTGTATATCACTACAAGAAATTTCAATTAGTTTTGTGGAAAATTATAATTGTCATCATTTTTATTGCACTTCATGCCATAAATAAGCAAAAATAGAAAAAAACAATTCAAGAGATTCTAAATTTTTAGTTTTTTACAAGAAGTACAAATATCAATAGAGATTTCCAGTCAGAAAAATTTTCAATTGGTTATTTTATTTTTCACACCCAAAACTAGTAAACAACCACAAAGAAGAGCTTGAAGTCAAATTTGACTATCAAACCAAATTTATATTTTTATTGAAAATCAGCATAATATTTTAATATTTTTTCCCATATGTAAGAATTCATTTTCTATTTATGTTTGTTTTTTTCATAAAATTTAATGGAAAAACGGTTTTATTGTGATTTTATAAAGCTAAATGTGGAAATTAAATTTTATCAATTATAATATGTATCAGAATAATCTGAAACTCTTACCATAAATGAATGTATGAATGAAAAACATAGTTTTATAATTTTAATTTTAATTAAATTTGAAAAAAGAAAAACATACATGAAAAAAACACCAAACTGTGTTATTTGGATTTTAGCACATGGAGTTTTCAATTGCAATAACTCTTTCAAATTTTGACCTCGATTCTTGAATATTCAAAAAAAATAATTCAAAAACAATAGTGCCCCGAAGGCCCAATTTTCCATAAATCGCAGTGAAAGTTAATCTGAAATTGCAAAGCTAGCATTCAGAATACTAGTTTTTCCAAGTGGTTAAACTAATATCTTTCAATCTATTTGGTCAAACTTCATGAAATTTTTACCACGTGATAAAAAACATGTGAAGTATAAGATCTTACGGTTAGATGTTGTAAAAAACATTTTTTCAGTATGTTGAGGCAAATGCAAGAGAAATGACAGTTTTGCGTTGTTTTTTGTGTAATGACTTTGGGACTTTAGGGATAAATAGTTCCATGAGAATGAAAGGAACAAAAGTCATATTTCATATTAATGCTGATTTTAATATGCAAGGTATTGAGCCTCTAAAACCATTGCATTTGAAAACATGAAGACCCTATTATCTTTTCAAAAACATTCAACGTCTTCCATGCCTAAGAATGCGCATAGAAGTATTTGCATTTGCTTCTTGTACTATTGGTTCATTACCACCAATTTCTTTGAGTGGACCTTGTCGAGGCACCAGCCCCCTGTAATCACTATCTCCTGGAACCTCACCATCTTCACCTATAGTACCACCGATGGATTCATGTCGTAGACCAAAATGTGAAGATTAGCGTAATTACCTAGAAAGTTGGAGGAATGAGTCAGTGTTGGTACATTTTTTTTGGTTTGTAGAGATGTAAACCAAGAATACTATCAAGGTTAACACTCCATTTTAATAGGTATAGTAATAGAGAGATAATTAGGTTAACAGGAAGTTAAGATTTCCTGTTCTTAACGAGAACCGGAACCGGAAGAGGATCCGGAACAGTATCTGAAAATATCTCGGACTGCTGACATCAGGTGCAGACACGTGCCGGAAGATGTCGAGGGACCTACCGGAAGCCAGCAAAACGTTCCTAGGATCCAACGGCTCTACCGGGAATTAGGGATGACCGTTTAATGGTCAGATCCTCCCCGGATGTCGGAGGAAACGGGAAACCTAAACGGCTAGGAATCGGGTTAGGGAAGATGACCGAGGGGTTAGCAATTCCACTCTCACTTCTTGATTTGAAGTCTTCAGCAACCTGTGAGTGCTTAGGGATGTTTAGAAGTTTGCAAGAGTAAGAGCGAGAAACAGTCCTGGTATCCGGATCTGGTTGAGGAGAAAACGTCAATACAGAGGAAGGATCCCGTCGTCTTGTAGTACTTGAGGGTCTGTACAGGATTTCTGGAGAGAAACAGACAGGCTGTGAGAGATGGTAAAGGCAGAGGGGAGTGGATCGACTGCGATCAAGTCCAAAACGATCTGTCCGGTTATTCCTGCAAATGAGAGAGAGAGGAAACAACTAGAGGAGAATTTGGGGTAGCTTGGTTGTGTGGGATTCCTACGTTGGCCTTGGAGTTTGAAGGACGAGGACATGATCCAGGAGTTGCTGAAGGACCAATCCAACGAGTGGGCGAAGACAGCACGCGCTCTTCACGATGAATGGACCCTCGAAACCTGGAAGAGGGTTTACGATTTCCCCTGACCTGGAGAGGGTTTGGCTTCACGGACGCACAAGTTTGCGGAGGGTAAGTTTTTGAATCCCCCTCACCACAAGGACGGTTATGCAGTAGCGGATTGTAAGAACGCTAGGGAGGGGAGGATGATAGGAAAGTCAATGGTTAGTGGATAGGGAATGACGCGTGTCATTCTCTGATCTTGTTTTTGGATTTCTAGGGACCTTTAGGGTTTTCCTTTCGTTTGGTATTTAGGGATTGGGAGTTAGTTCTAATTCGGGGCAGTTTGTACTCTTGTTTTTCCTTAATGTCAATTTTCTGTAAAGAAAGCTTGAGCTTCCACTCCGCGAGTTTCGTCTGCAAAGTCTGATTTTTGTCCATTGCTAGTTCAAGTAACTTGATTTCAAGGAATTGAAGAGGAGGAGTTACCCCCGGATTCTGTCTGGATCCGGTTCTGGGAGTCTTTGAATTTGGTTGGTAAACCTTTTGTGTACTAGGATAAATTTTGGTTGTTGAAGTTCCTTGAGTGTCTTCTGAGCAGGATAGCCGTTCTTAGGTTGGGGAAATCTTCCGAGAGTGGAGGTGAGCGCTGGCTGACGTCCGAGAGGTCCTGCTGAATCCGGAAGAGTGGAATAGGATGATTGTCAGGATCCCCTAGTTATCAAAGTACCAAAAATCTGACTCTTGAAATTCTGTCTGCATAAGTCTGTCGTTGTAGTAAGAGAGGGCTGTGGGGGTTTCCTAAGTGACCTACCGGTTCGGATTAATTTCCGGACTAGTTGTGAGGAAGAATCCGCATCCAGGCTTTGGTATTTGTTTTGTAATTGTTTTATGTTTATTTTGAGTGAGACTTCAGTCACTATAATCCATTGAGGGGTAGGATTTACGCTTCCTTCCTAAATTTAAGAGCGGAACCCTCCGGATAAGAGATTAAACTTCTACTTTTGGTTACTAAAAGTCGAGGGTACAGATCCGGAAGAGGAAGAGGAACAGGGCTTGGACACTCTTTCCGGTTCCGCATCCGCATCCCGGGGAAATAAGTAGTTACTATAGACAAGGAGAGGCACAGGATGATGACACTTCTCCCTGTCTAGGGAAGTGGTATGAAATTATATGAGATAGAAGATACAGTAATTTTGGAGTACGGGGGTCAAAGAGGGTGTTTCCGGGTTTCCGTTCCGAATCCTCTTTGTCTTGGTTTGTAGTTCCGGATCCCATTCCGGTAATTTTGAGGAATCTGCAGTTAAAGTCCTTTGGGAACGATACACGGGTCATCTTGGGTGTTTTGTCGTTTAAACACCTAAAGGTAGGATTTGTGCTTCCTTGTGCTACGACAATTCACCATCATCATTGGATGGTGCACTACCACTTTCGCTGGAGGCATCAGAATTGCGGTTTTGTTGTGGTCGAGCTGTAGAAGACAACGTCCGAAGAGGTCGTTGGCCCATTGCATCTATAATACCATCTGTATTGGGTCTTCCTGTTTGAACTTCTCTTAAAAATGGTTGGGAAGCCGCTTCTTCCCTCCTCAGCCTTCTACGCGTTCTACTACTCACACGTTCACTAGTAGTACCTTATGGTCATGGACGCTTCCCTCGATTATTGGCATGTACAGGTGGCTGCAATGAAGTCGTATTTTTAGTCGCACGCTGTGACACCATACCAGCCAATCGTGTACCTATCGACGAAGTTGGTTCGTGTGGACGGACGTCGAAACTAGACGACCTTGATAAACTTTGGATTTGTAGATTTTCCAATACTGGCATTTGCCGTTGTGCAACCGAGACTCGATTTGGAGGGGCCATATGTGCTTCTCCACCTTGAGGGGGCCCTTCTCTGTGGGTGGTCCTCATGGGCAATGACGGTGGTACCACTACGTTTTCTTCACGTCCTCTTTGAACGTCAACACCATCTCTTTCTATTGTGGCATCAACTTGTACATCCATAGGGTTTGGACTTAGAGGTCTCGGTGCCACAACGTCCTCATTTGTATTGCCCCCACTTGGCCCAGCATTCCACGTTTGTGGCATTCGTGGTGGACTTCCTTGATGTCTCTCGTAGTCATTTTCGTTATTATCCCCCTTTTCAAAGTCAAATACGGATGCATCAATTAGAGGACGCACTCCTCCCGCCCCACGAAATCTATCAAACGGTGGCTCATCGTTGTCATTGGAACTATCATCTGAATCGTCATCATTGGGATCAGAGAGAACCGAACCATGGTCTAGACCATCAGATTCAACTGTCATGGAATCCTCTGGTATCATGTTTTCAGTGTACCACCTTGTCGGATTTGCTGCAACCCTTTCTCTAAGAGTCTTGGAATTGGTATAAATGTAAACCAATTCCTCAGCACGCTCTGATGTCAATCTATTGCGTGATTTGTTGTGGACAAACAAATACATGCTCTAATTGCGTTCACAGGATGATGCAGAACACACTTGCGCAAGTATCTTTCTGGCAATCGGTGCAAGTGTACGAGCATCGGCTTTGAGAAGGTTCCACCATTCGTGAGGCTGCAAATTCAAGGTGTTTACATCAGAAAGTCCACCGAAAATGCCTCGCCGATCTCTAAATGCTTGGTACTCAGACAAAGCTGAAGCAAATGCTTGATCTCCAACAACCAATTTGCACAAAACTCTCAATATGACTTCTCTTGCCTCATCATCATCCATTAGCAAGACTTCGTCAAGTAAAAAGGGATTCAATAGAGCCCCAACATAATGCAAATCTGTCCTGAGCATGTCCCAGCGCTTGTAGAAATCATTGGTGGCGAAAATTGCATACCTCCGCTCTAATGAAAATAGTGGATCCTCCAAAGATAAAACATGTTTTTCCACCTTTTTCATCACAAGCCATGCCTTGTCCAAGCACGGGTGCTTGCTATCAAACTCTCAAAGAGCAAGCAACACGGGCTCCACTATGTACACAAAGTTCAAACATCTCCTCCAAAATTCATCCGTTTGCACATATC
This sequence comes from Antitrichia curtipendula, assembly GCA_951230915.1. NCBI lineage: Eukaryota > Viridiplantae > Streptophyta > Bryopsida > Hypnales > Leucodontaceae > Antitrichia > Antitrichia curtipendula. Next base: position 10,285,727 of record OX579637.1, on the reverse strand, counting down.
GTCGCACATCGTGAGCTTTTCTTTTCTTTTGATTGGATGCCAATCTCCGCGTGTACTCATTCCACTGCGGATCGTGGACTGTCGATTCTACCGCTTCCCTCACCTCCACCAAACGTTCGATCATGAGGAACATGGTTGCAAAGCGTGTTTGAATGGGATTTTTCAAAACGTGATTAGGAGAATGTTGTCGAAAGATTGCAAGTGGCATGTGATGCGTTCGAATGTATTTCACAATTGACTTGGCTTTCTTGACCATACTTGTAATCCAATCTTGTTTTCCCCAATCTTCAAGTAGAAGGTCAAGTGCATGTGCTGAACACCCTTGAAAATATATGTGTGGAAATCTACGAAGTAACAGAGCGCCAGCAGCCAACATGTTTGCTGCATTGTCTGTACAAACTTGTACCACGTTCTGTGCCCCTACCTTGTCAATGTAATCACCCATGCAATTAGCCACGTAAGTAGCATCTTTGCATTCGCCTGTTGTGTCTATCGATCCAAGAAATACCTCTCCACTTGTACATGCCAACATGACATTCATCAATGGTTAATGTGTAACGTTGTCCCATCCATCAGAGCATATTGTAACGCCATACTTGTGGGTTGGTGCCCTCGTCTTCTCTGCTACAATTGCTGCCACTTCGTCTTTTGTAGATTTTATGAGCTTTGTACGAAGTGCATGGTACGCTGGAGGTTTGTAGCCAACTCTCGATTTCGATGTTGATTTCACTACATCCAGAAAAGCAGGATGCCTCACTACATTGAATGGTATATTGGCTTCATAGAAAAACTTAGCCCACTTCTTGTCTAGTACTTGCTTGTTTGATGCGTTCATTCTTTCTTGTACAATAAGTTGCCTCATCAATCGACTGTGGGTCAAATTAGGGTTGGGCGCCTCCGATGATCGTACTTGAGAGCTTTGCCCTCCATTGTTTTCTCCTCCATTGTTTACTGAGATTGAAGCATCAAGTTGTTGCTCGCCACGTACTACACTTGGTAGTATTGTTGATGGTGATGTCACTTCCACGTCGCGTCCAGTTCTATGCGAAGTGTCCGTAGGTATATGTCCTCTACAATTTAAAAACATTACCTTCACGGCTGCATTGACTTTAGTGCACGCTCTTAGATCATGGACTGTCCATTGACAATTCTCCTTTTGCAATCTCTCCATTGAAAAAACAAAATGTAGGTAGAACCCCCCTTGATTCAAGTCTGCTTCTAACCAAGCGAAAGGTGAAACCAATCCACAACCTTAAGGGAGGTATTGGAAAGTCTCTACTAAAAGTCAAAAGGGATCATAAGTTAGGTAGACCAGTGAGATCAGGCGCATCGAAACAAGTACAAGAAGAAGGAGGGAAGATTATACAATGTTCATCAGATAGTATGCAAAATTCATCCAGCGACGATGATTCCGGATGGGATACAACATGTCAAGGTAGCGGGGCTGAAGTCAAAGGAGATAGTGACTACCAGCCTTAGTCCATAATGATTTAAAAGATGTAAACTTGGGTGTTTAGTTTTTTCTCCTAAACACATTATGTTATGACAATTCATTGTTTGAACTTTAAGTTTGTAATACAAATTTGCTCATTCATGTTGTGCACACCATCAAAATTTTATTTTTTCAAATACCTATTCTCTGAGAAGAATTTGGACCGTCTGTCCACTTGTTCGAGTGTCTGCTAGTCCACCCGTTCGCCTTGTGGCCCGTTCGCGCCTTGGTCACTTCCAGCCGCCCGTCGGACCATCCCATTCGCCCCTCGAACTGTACGACTTACGGTCGGACCATCTCGTTCGACCGTTCAATCAAGTATTCGTCTACTTAGAAGTTCATGTTTTTTTCTCATTTAGTGCAGTATAGGATTCCTAAAATGGCCAGGTCACCTCCAAAGAGTGTGCCTTCATGACAACAAGCATCCAATGTGAATACTTCAAAGACATTGAACTCCTCATGGGTCAAACATCAAACTTCATTCTTCAATATGCACATCATATTTTTAGGTGCAATCTTGAAATTAAACATCTCAATGATATTTTGAAATGACCATTTTGAAAGATCAAAATGAAATGCTACCTATAGTTCTAAATTTTTTTTCCTAATTTTTCTATGATAGATCATAGATTTAATTATTCAAAATTTTATTTGGATTTTAATCATATATTACTATATATTGTAAGACATCTCAATTTTAAAATAATTGTTTTTATGAAGAAATTTGTCGAAGTAAGCCAAATCCGACTTAATGTCATGAAACTAGAAACATGAGCTATGTACTTATATAATACTATTGCATCAAAGTCACGATCTTTTAAGATATTTGTGTGCAAAGTTGTAGTATAGGGTTCAAGATTTAGGGTTTAGGGTTCATGTCATTCATATAAATGTTGTCTAAATTAGAAGTGTATTTTGAAAATGGATGTGTGATAATATTTTGATGTAATATTAAAAAATCATTTTGGTCACGATAGTATAGATTGATACCTAGTTACCTACTTATAAGAAATTGCCCCATTCAATGTCAAATAATGTTGTCAAAAATCATTTGGAGTTATATGTTGCGGTGTTGCGGAGTGCGGATCATGAAGTTAGAAAAAACATATAGAGTTGTCTTATGTTTCTAGAATTCAAAATTTTAATTCAAAATTGATATCAAAGAATATTAATTGTCTATTAGAATATTTTTTCCATTGGGATTAACAATTCTTCAATTCTTCCAAAAGTTATTTGTGTATTATTTTTCATATAATAGTGCACCAATTTCTACTTCACAAATTTAAAAAAATGAATGTGTAGTTCTTTTGAGTTTAACCCCTAAAGTCCCATTGTCCCATCGGGGGACAAAATGGATTTCAGATTTTTAGGCAGGCTCCTACGGCCTCAATATTTTTTGTAATTTTCTGAGTTTTTTTGGTATGTTTTAGAATAAATAACTTGGAGGATTCATTTCTGAATTGAATTCTAACAGTTAAAGAAAAAAAAAAAGTTTCATGAGGTCTAGATTCCTTGCTAGAACAATCTCAGAGTTGAACTTAGTATATTTCAATTCTATCTTACTATCTTAGAGCTATTAATGATTTAATTTTTCCTTCGATCTTGAATCTACTTCTACTTAACAATTTTTTAATGAGTGAAAACTAAATGTTTCTTTTTAAATATCTTTTTTTCTAGATTCTCAACTCAATTGTTTATCATATAAAATTAGAAATTCACCATCATTAGAGTAGACTTTTTTAGCTTATAAGGTTCAAAGCCAAAAAATGTAGTTAAGCATAATAAGCAAGGTGCCTAAAAGCTAGGGGTTAAACATTTCACATTTATTCATAACTCAATTGCCTAAATTTTGGCTAAAATGCACAAGGTATAAGACGTACATAAATATTCCTCAAAGGGTTGAATGACCAAACATCCCATTTTAGAAAAGCTAGAGAAGTAAACATTTAATTTTTAAATTCCATGCACAATTGCACATTGGTGAATTCTTTGAGGTAGAAATTCATTCAACAATTGTGGGACAATGGTGTTGATAAAGTTACATAAAAAGTTTATTGTTGAATTTGTTTAACAATAAATATTCACATAAGAAATAAAAAATTGACTTCAAAGTTTTATTTGCGAACTTGTGTGTGCTATGAATTCAAGAAACACCTAAATCCGATCAAGAATCCTAAAGCTAAGTCCTTAATTGAAGATGGTCCATATACTTCTTGAGGAACTTAATTTTCATTTGTTTTCATATTTTAAATTAGTTATGATTTCTTACATTTGTGACTTTAGGGTATACAATTTAGGATTTAAGTTTTAGGCTATAGTATATAGGGTATAGGGTTTAGGGTATAAGATTGAAGATCATTGCATTAAAAAATCGCTGGAGTTCTATTTAGTGATTCAAATTCTTTAAGTAAAAAAGTGGATCTCGATGAGATTTTTGTCTTTCCCATCCTTGTCATTATTCGCTGGTCGAGGTTGTTTTAGAAGTCAGATGATGCAACCGTCCGCCTGGTCAGACAGCCTCAAAAAATCTCACAATTTCATCTCCACTTGAGAGGGGCTGTGCGATCAGGCGGATTGCCCACGCGCCCGCCGATCAAACGGGCCCGTCTGACATTTTGACGCCTTTGCCAAAGTCGTCTGATTAGTCGGACGGCCCAGAGAAGACAACAGTCGTCCGGTTCATCGGGGCCGCCCGATGAGTCGGACGGGTGGCGTCCGCCTGATTAGTCGGTCTTGGCGAGGCGGACGACAATCCGTCCGCCTCGCCGAGTCCGTCCGATCAGGCGGACAGTTGAGGCATCCGCCTTGGATAAAAGAGTTGGACGGCCCGTCCGATTTTCACTTTTATCTTCCGCCTTGTGTCATGCAAGAGAGCGGAGAGCTTGGCGGTTTATCTTCCATTGGCTCCTTTCTAAGGGAAGATAAGAGTGTGATTTGTAGGGGGTACTTGTTGCTTTTTTTTTCTAGATTTCGTGTATGATCATCTGGCAAATTGTATATTGCCTTGTGGATTAGAAATTGCAAGTGCACTTCTAATCATGATTTCATAACAATGCCGAGACCAAAGAAAGCTGTGAAGGACAAACGAGTGAAGCCAGACATTGAGGCAAGTATGGACACTCCCTCTCTCGCTTGCAAAGCATTTCTCATTGAGTGCATTGTCAAATTTTATGAGTCGGAAACCACTGCGTTGTTGCATACCAAATATGCAAGGTATAAAGAGGAGTGCCCAGATAAATTCAAGGGAGATATGGCACAGAAGTTCATGGATGCTTTAAACGTACCTTAGTGGATTCATGAAATGGAGAAGAAGGGCTTTCAACAGTTTTTGAAGAGCAGGGTCCATAATGCATTGTGGAATGCAAAGGTGATGATAGAGAAGTACGGGAAGCAACACCGCGTAGGTGATGGCGCTTTTGAACAGGTCATTTTGAGGGCAGACTTGTTTGTTCGCCAGTGCACGCCTTTTGCAAAGACACGAAATAGGCGAGGTTCAATGAGTTGGTGGAATAGTGATGAGGGACTTGTGGAGTTGCAACATGGGCGGCAACATCTCTTAGCGCTTCCGAAAACAGCAAGGGTGATTCCACAAGATGATCAAATCCTGAAGGGTGGATACGCAACTATTCGGAGGGTCCGAATGGAAGGATGTCATGAGATACCTACATTTTGGGAGTTTGCAGCGAAGGTACCTCATCAACAACGCTTACGACCTCAGCTTGCAAGGCTGGAACACCAAAACAAGTCAATGGCAGTGAGAATTCCACATGATGGAGTTATCCGGCTTTCTACTGTTCATGCAACGCAGGATGAAGGGTACTCGTATTGGTGGAATGGCGGAACATTGAGGCAAATGTTAAAATTGGATAAGGAATATCTTGATAACATTGGCATTCGGTTGGCTTATTCTCAACTGACCCCGGAAGAGGTGGTCAAAGCTTTTTTTCTTGGTTGTTGGAGAAAGAAGCACACAGAGCTTGCATGGGCACTGGTGCACCTCATGAATGCAGTGCACAGCGCTGGACATTTGCACAATGATCTTTCAGTGGACAACATTATGTTTCACTTTTTTGATGATGAGTCACGTGTTTACATCGGAGTTTGCAATTGAGGCATGACTACTTTACGTAATGAACCAATGAAGTCCTTGTACACGTTCACCTTTCAGAGTGAGTGGTCTGAGACCTTGAAAAAGAGGCGGTGGGTAGACCCTTCTATTGCATACTTGCATAGAAGAGATGTGGATGTGTCAACGATACCGGTTTTATCACGTAAATCGGAGGAATATGCGGTTGGTTGAATAGCTCAAGCCATCAACAATGGTTGCATGTCGGCGGACTACGTGAGCTTACATCGGGAAAATGAAGGACATACAAGATTTAGCCATGAGGATTTGGCAAAGATTTTTCACCTTTACTTGAAGCGCCTTTGTGATTCGGTGATTGATTCACAAGGTAGTTTGTCCGAAATCATCCATCAATTTACCAATAATTACAACTAGCCTATTCCGGACAAACACTTCCGCCACTCATATTAGTGTCTATGGTATAAGTGGACTACATAGATGTGATAGAACTATAGAAGTATTAAATAAATGTAAAAGTGAATACAAAAATCAATATGATTGTGTGCTAGGATTTTCTAGTATATATATGCACCATCAATGTATGCCAATATATGTGCACCCTTATAATTGATATAAAGTTTTGAAATGTTTATGTATTTTGAAACTTCTAATGTCTAATGTCTACCATCTATTTATGCATTCATCATATGTTTTGCTTGAAATCCTTGGATGAGAAGTGCAATGCAACAATTATTGTTGATGGATGTTAGCTTGGTATGGTTGGGTACAAAATTGTATAATCAATGTTGTACACATATAATGATAATAGAATTCCATCGTACGCAAATGTTTTTTATATTGAAAAGCAATAGAATTGATACTTGAATGATATCGCTATGATGATACCAAGTACCAACCTCCAAATACATTTTAATACAATATATTTATATCAAAGTATACTAGTACGTAAATGCTATTTGCCGAGATGCCGATATTTTTATACTATGATTGTCACACTCCATAATCCAATGGCAAAAGATTCCAAGGCCCACTCGATTGTGAGACAACGACTAAAATAGCTCTACCTACTTTACTCGGAATCTGAATGGATGTCATCTCTACGTTTTGGTGGTGTGGAACCGGATCCATAAATGCCAAGATATGGTCCTCCGTCCCAAGTGCATCCATAGTCGCTTGGTGCAACTCCTTGATTGGGATTTTCATAGTAAGGACCTCCAAAAGTTGGAGGAGGAACTACATTACGGTGCTGAGACCTTCCTTGCCTTGGTTCGACATGACGAGAGCCTATGTGGCGCTCATATGAACCACCTGTAGTAGATCCGGGATAGTATTGGAAGCTTCCTTGGCTAGATCCAAAATCATGTGTGGTTCCATGGCTTCTTTCTGGGTTGTAATAAGTACCTCGGGGGTCGTTAGCGTAGTGTAAGACCCTTTGACCATCTTGTGAACCAGATGCAGTACGATCATGTTGGTAGGACCTGTCATGCCCGTGTTGTTGACCCCGATCCTCCATGCTTCTACGCATAGCTTCTTGCATTTGTTGATTGAACTTGATGTCTTCCCAAGCTTCTTGACGCTCATGCCTCACTGTAAATGTTACGGGTGTTGGATTGTCTTCTACATCATCGTCGTCCACCATTCATCCTCAGCATCCGGCAATACAATCAACGGAAATCCAAACTGCCCTCGATTGGACCACATTCACATACAATCGTTCGGTTGAGTCCAACTCATATAAAGAACAGCGTCAGTGTGCTTCATATTGTCAACATTTTTCCCATAAATTGTGCGCCAGTCTACATCTTTGTGGAGTATAATCTCTGTCCAAACCATGACCATGTTCGAATAATTCATGACATTTGGTTTGGAGTCAGGAAGCTCATCCCACTGTGTTACTTCCTCATATCGGTGAACAAAGTATTGGCTCTCGCACGTGGAAATTTGTCCTTCCCAGCATCGAACTTGCTTGTCTGCTCGTTCTTGTGACTACATTTTGGAGAGGTGCGTCATTTTGACGTACTTTTTGCACATTGTGCAGTCCCAAACCTTCTTGGGTTCTTCTTCCCATCCAAGTTCAGCTACGCACATTGGATTTGCCCAATCTTCCCAGTTCATGTCCTGGGATTTGCCTTTCCTACTAGACTTTGAGCTTTTATTGCGAGGCATGGTAACCTTGATTAAAATGAAATGATTTGATGACAAAGTTTAAATGAATCTTTAGAACAACTGAACAAAATGTTTGAGACTTGCCAATGAAACGGGGTGAAGTTGTTAACAAGGCCTTCAAAACCAAGTAATCACCAAAATAATTTGGTACAATTCAGTATCCGAGCACAATCGTTCACGCACCAAAACGAAAGGGGCGCGCAGAGCCACTGAGAGGCACTAGATCACCCACTCTGCAAGAGAAACGATTGTGAGGAATAAGCCGTCCGCCGCACTATTTATGGCGTCCGTAGGCGGACCAAGCAATGCGGACGCATACGTGCGAATCGGACGCCCCAGAATTGGACGGGAAGATCATGCGGACGGGAGCGCGGACGATCGATTGGACCGTCGGACAGGCAAGCGGATGCCCAGACCGCCAGACTTTGTCCGCACGATCCCGTCCGTGCGATCCTGTCCCCACAATCCCATCTCCGCGATCCTGTTCGTGCGATCCCGTCCGCACAATCCCATCCACGAGCCCGACACTCTGTCCGCCCGGCGGCTCGTCCGTGGGACTGTCCGCGAGCTCGACGCCCTGTCCGACCGTCGGGCTATGCGCGCGGTAGACTCAACCACGCGGACGGCTCGTCAAGGGATGTCAAAAGACGTCCGGGGGTCAGCGTCCACGTCCGCCAGATGTCCGGGCGGTCGTCCAGACGTCCTGTCAACCCTACCCAAGCAGGACAGAGTCTGCGCTTGGGTTCAGTACCATCTACGCCCAACCCTTTATGTCCTTGTCCAACGCCTGCGCAAAGCTGACTTTGCCTATGCCAAAAAGCATTGATTTAGGGGGGATCCACTTTAACTATATTTTCTTATCCTTTTAGTGTTTTAGATAAAAACTTCCTACGCCCATTTAAACTCTTTAGCACATGTAGGGAAAAAAAATTCTGCATGCGAAAACAAATAATCCGCGAGGGACTCACTTCAATTCTGTTTTTTGGTTACTTCTTTGTCTAATGCTTATTCTCTTAATCCCTCGGCCCATTTACATGATAAAATGGAAAAACTAATAATTCAAGCAATGGAAATTGTTCATGTGGTTCAAAAAATAAATAAAAATAAAAAATAAAAATTCAATTGGGACTCACTTCAATTATATGTTCTTTTTTCTAGAAGGGCAAATGTTTTACCTTATAATTTCATGGTCCATTTCAATGATAATTTGATAAAACTAATAATTTAGAGGAAACTCACTTGAATTATAAATTTTTTTTTCTTCAATGCTTAATTTTTTACTCCCTCGGCCCATTTATATGGATAAATGGAAAAACTAATAATTTATAATTCAAACAATAGAAATTGTCAATGTGGTTCAAAAAAATATAAAATTAAAAAGAATTATAATTCAAATGGGACTCACTTCAACTATATATTCTTTTTCCTAGAAGGGCAAATGTTTTACCTTATAATTCCATGGTTCATTTCAATGATAATATGGTAAAACTAATAATTTAGAGGGGACTCACTTGAATTAAACTTTTTTCAATGCTTAATCTTTAATCCCTCAAGCCAAACCACCCGTTCGAGCCTGCACGTCGACAACATCCCTACGCAGACCACTCGTTTGCGCCTGATCGTCGACAACGTCCATGCCCATACCAAATGTCTGCGCTTGGACGTTGACAGCGTTTGCGCCTAGATCATTCGTCCGTGCTCGGACATCGACAACATCCGTGCCCAGATCATCTATTCACGCCCGGAGGTTGATAGTGGTCGTGCGTAGATTATCCGTTTGCGCCTAGACGTCGACAATGTCCGCATCCATACTATTAGTGCCATTGCGGACTGCTTGCGCTAGTAAAGTATATAAAGACGTTCGCGCCCAAACCAAACTGCCTTACATATTCCTTGGTCCTCCACTTCTTCATTGAGTTGGTTGCAAGGGCGTACGTGTGGGGTCTTTTTTTTACCATATACACCGACTTTTTGAAATTTTCAGCAACAATGTTGACACCATCTATGATGAGGAAAAAAACACTAGACAAGACATGCAAGCGTCGCAGAAAAAACAACACAAGCAACTCCATATTTTGCTGAGTTCATCAAAATTTACATTTTGAGGTTGGGAGACAAAACCGGTTCCATAGACTATGGATGACTGTGCACAGTTCATTGAATGGTGTGTGAGCTCCCAATTTGTCACTTGGGACTCGTAGAATTATTTTTTGGAAAATTTGCAATTTAAAGTTAAGAAAAATATACAAAAAGCCATAAAAAGAGTGGAACCAAAATAGGGTTCTAACATACCCATTATAGTATTTGGACTAGATTTGTGTTTAGACTTAGAATCCCACCAAACTTTGCCCAAAAATAGGTAGAGAGAACGAAACGATTAGATTTGGAGGGTTCGAGTCACATAGCCCGCAAAAGGCTAAATTCCACCATGAATGTGGCAATTCATGGCTAAGTCGATCCGAGGGATCCACAACAAGGCCACTAGGTTAGATTCTAGAGTTAGGTTTAGAATTCCCCAAACCTCGATTGTTAGCATGTAGGAGCCACTTATGCAAGACCGGGCCCGTAGAGGAATCTACAGCCCAAGGATGGTGTCCTAGGATAAATCCCATGCCAAGAGTCCAACGACGAAATCGATTCGTCAAGATTCTTCTATATACAAAAGATTCCCGCACTGTCGCTAATTCAAGGAGATGGCCAGTTCACAGGGTTGACAGGACGTCCAGACGTCCGGACGTCCGGCGGACGTGGGCGTTGACCCCCGGACGTCCTGTGACATTCCTAGACGGGCCATCCGACTCGTGGACGGTGCGGACGGGCGAACGGTGCGGACGGACGGACGGGCGGACAGTGTTGACGGGCGGACGGTGATGACAGGCGGACGTATGGGCAGTCAGACTGTTTGTCAGCTGTCCGCCCGTCCGATCGTCTGGCGACTAAAATATGGCTCATAAGATACCATTGGAAAGGTATTGTGGAGAGCGTTCCAATGGTATATTATGCAACCAATTTAGACAAAAAATCCGACGGTGAGATCCTTCCAAAGATTGGAGTCGGACGCATGGTCGGTCGTGAGGTCGGATGGGCCGTCGGACTCCGGAAAGTCGAGCGGACGGGCCGTCGGACTTTAGACGGTCGAGCGGACAGGCCATCCGACCGTATGAACGTCCAACGACTAAATATGGCTCATAATATACCATTGGAAAGGTATTGTGGAGAGCTTTCCAATGGTATATTACGTGTCCAATTTGGACAAAAACTCCGACGTTGAGATCCTTCCAAAGATTGAAGTCTAGCTAGTTGTCTATCCATCTAACCGACTGTCCAACTGCCCGTCTGATCATCTGACCGTCCCATGACTTAAATATGCCTTATAATATACCATTGAAAAGGTATTGTCGAGAGCTTTTCAATGGTATATCATGCGTTCAATTTGGAAAAAAAATTCGACGACGCGATCCCTCCAAGGATTAGGTGCTAATTATTAGTGTAATTCTTGTAATCTTGTAATCTTTTTTTGTACTTAAAAAGGCCAAGTTGGTCAAGATTTAGTTAGATGGGTGGCTTGCTTGCAATTGGATTATCAAAACCTTTGTATGCTTGATTTAAATTATATATTACCAAGGCTTTAATCATATTTTTTTCCCACCTCTCAATTAAATCAATATTAAAATCATTAATGTAATTAATATTGTAATCTCCAAGATTAGAAAAGTATTTTAACTTTCTAATTTTAAAATCATTTGTACATGTATTATTTCTTATTGCTACCACATTTCTTTGGCTTTAAGATTGTGGCATATATTGATAATTCTATTTATGTTAAGATTTTTGGTCCTATTAGTTGATATTGACAATAGTATTTAAATTTTTTTGTGAAGTTAAGAAAACTATTTCTTAAGATGAAATCTACTTGTAATCATTAAAGTATGACCTACTTACTCTAATCATTAATTTCAAAATATTCATTCTACAAAATAACATTGTTTAAGATTTTAGAATATAACATTGCCTTAAATGTCAAATTTAGGTGTGACGACATTAATATATGTTAAAACGTGTGTCGTAAAATCTTAAACAAATCCACAATGTATGTAAAATGAGTTGCAATGAGTTACAATACTTATTGTGGTAGGTAGTATATAGCCATGATACCCACCCTTGATACTTAGAATGTCCTATATCCAAAAAGTCATAATTTAGTTTTGTATATTTTCAAAAAACTAACAATATAAATTAAATATTCTATCTAGAAATTTGAATAGACTAATAAAATTCACCTACCTAAGTGAAAAATGATGAAGTCAATCTTCTTAAGTGAAGATAATAACTCCAAGAATGTTGAAAATTAGAGGAATTACACTAATGATCATCAACTAGTCTTTGGAGGGATTCCACCGTCAAAATTTTGTCTAAATTAGACGCATGACATTTCATTAAAAAGCTCTCGACAATACCTTTCCAGTGATGTATTATAAGGCATATTTAAGTCGTCGGACGGTCAGAAGATCGGTCGGCCAGATGGGCGGACGGCTCGATCAACCTCAATCTTTGTAAGGACCTCACCGTCGAAGTTTTTGTCCAAATTAGACGCATAATATACCATTAGAAAGCTCTTGACAATACCTTTTCAATGGTATATTATGAGCCATATTTTAGTCGTCGGACGGTCAGATGGTCGGACGGCTGACCGCCCGTCCGCCTAAGCCCACATGTCCGACCACCCGTCTGACCTCCAGTCCGACCTCGTGTCCACCCGCCCAGCTTTGCGTCCGACTTCTTGGCTTGTCTATCTGCCCAAGCTTCTGCATAACAACTATTTTGCC